>BHEV01003326.1:0-67705 GCA_004319985.1 Emydocephalus ijimae
TTGATGATCCCTAATTACTGCATGGACTCAAGACTGCGTTACTCGAATGGGAGAGAGACAAAGGACTGATTTGTAAGTGAAATGACATAGGATATTCTGCACGGACTTTGCTTACTGAATATCCTTGAATGGACTGACTAAATGATACATGACTATGGGACTGATATTTTGACTATGCTATGAACACATAATGGAATAAACTATATTTTTGATAGCACAAGCGTATCTGTTATTTTTACTGTATGTTAACAAANCCCTGGTTGGGGAACACAGGCTTAACAGCCGCTAATGTTCTCGGCATCTCCTGAGGCGAGCTTACCCCCATCCCCGATCCTTCTTCACGTGTTGCCTCTGAGCGGTCATTTCTTCCGCTTATGCTTTCTGCTGTTTCAAATTCAGCTTCCTCGGTGTCTCCTCCCCCCTCAGTTTGGAAGTCAGGAAACTCGGAGATCCCCGACTGCAGCCTTGAACGCAGCTGATCAATATGGCGCTTCCATATTCTATCATTGCGACATTTTACGCGGTACGATCTGGGGCCAGTTACTTGGATTACAGTTGCCTCGACCCACAACGGATCGCCCAAAAAGTTCCTAGTGAAAACCAAGTCGCCTACCTGGAAGTTACGGCATTTCCCGCTGGATCCGTGTGGTTTTTCAGGTTCATATGATGGGTGTAGACGGTCAAGGTGGGAGCAGAGCTTCCGCCCCATCAATAACTCGGCCGGAATATTGTTGGTGATGCTGTGCGGAGTGATATGCTGCAAAAGGAGTAGCCGGTTAATCTTGTCTTCTAAATCGCCATAGTCCATTTTATGCAAGGTTTTCTTGATGAATTGTACCATGCGCTCGGCCCTTCCGTTGGCCGCAGGATGCGCAGGCGAAGTCAGCGCATGGCAAATACCGCGGTCCGCCAGGTACTGTTCGAAGGACAGCACGGTAAATTGGGGCCCGTTGTTGGATACCAGAACGTCTGGGAATCCGTGTGTTGCAAATAATCTGCCTAGTTTCCTGATGACTGATTCGGTTGTTGTATTTCTCATCTCATGGATTTCAAGCCAGTTTGAGTAGGCATCCACCGTTAATAAAAATGTGTGTCCTTTGGTAGGTCCCACAAAGTCCAGATGAATACGGGACCATGGTCCCCTCGGTGTTTCCCATTCCATCGGGGTTGCTTTCGGAGGGGCGTTGCTAACTTCCTGGCATTTGTGACAAGCTTTTACCCAGGTTTCGATCTGCTTATCGATACCCGGCCACCACGTGTAGCTTCGTGTGAGGGCTTTCATGCGCATGATGCCGGAGTGGCCATCGTGCAAGGTTCTTAGTATCGCTCGTCGTAACCGCTCTGGGACAACGACTCTATCACCCCAGATAATGCAGCCCTTCTGGGGAAACAGTCCCATTTGTCAATTTTTTAATGAGACGTAGTCGTCAGGTATCTGGTCCAATGGCCATCCGCGCTCAACCCAGCTGAGGACTCGTGCTAAAATGGGGTCGCGTTTCGTTTCTATTGTGATATCTCAGGCTGTTAGTGGCGGTGTTCGAAGTGTCTCGATCTGCAGTGTTGTGACTGTTGGAGCGGGGTCATCAACGGTCTCCGGAAGTGGTGCACGGCTCAATGCGTCGGCGTGGGGAATGGCCTTCCCCGGGCGGTGTTGCAACTTATAATTATATGCAGCTAAGAATTCTGACCAGCGAGTCATTCTGGGAGATAATATATAAGGGGTTGGCCTATCTCCCGCTATTATTCCCAGCAAAGGTTTGTGGTCAATCACTATAGGGTGGCTCGGCCATACACATATTCATGAAATCTCTTAAGAGCAGACACAATAGCAAGGGCCTCTTTATCAATTTGATTGCAATTGCATTCTGCTTTTGATAGTGTCTTGGAGAAATAGGCAACAGGGGCTTCACTACCGTTTGGCAAAACGTGGCTCAAAATGACGCCCATTCCGAATGGTGATGCATCACACGTGATCGTTAAAGGCAAAATCTCGTTATACTGCATCAAAACAGCATCAGAAGTCAATACATTTTTCACTTGTCGAAACGCCTGCTCCTCTCTGTGTCCCCATACCCAGGTTGCTTTTTTGTCCAACAAACGATGTAGGGGTTCGGCTATGGTTGCTTTGTGAGGCAGGAAAACGTTATAAAAATTGATAAGGCCTAGGAAAGCCTGGAGGTCTGCCTTATTTCGGGGTTTGGGGGCGTTTTTGATTGCCCTAAGCTTGCTATCGGTGGAGTGAATGCCTTGACTATCAATTAAATATCCTAAAAATTCTACACGATCCGTACATAGTTGACACTTTTTTTTTTAACTTTGAGACCTGAGTCTTTAAATCTCTGGAGAACCAACCCCAGGCGATCCCTTAGTATATTTCGAGTCGGGGCAGCGATTAACACATCATCAAAATATGGGACAACGCCTTTTCTCCCTTGTAATAGTCTTTCCATCAAACTTTGAAAGATTCCCGGGGCTACGCTCACTCCGAACTGGAGTCGGTTACATTTAAATGCACCTCGGTGCGTAACAATTGTTTGGGCCTCTGCCGTTTTTTTGTCTACAGGCAGTTGTTGGAATGCCTGGGCTAAGTCTAGTTTAGCGAAGACTTTTCCGCCCCCCAGGGAATGGAGGAGGTGTTGCACCACCGGTACCGGGTAAGCGTTTTGTTGAAGGGCGTGGTTCAGGGTGGCTCGGTAGTCCCCACAAATTCTTATCGATCCATCTGGCTTGATTGGTGTCACGATTGGGGTTTCCCAGGGAGAGTGATCGGTTGGTTCTAACACACGCTGGGCTATTAATTTATCAAGCTGCTCGTCAATCTTTGGTTTTAGGGCAAATGGAACTCGACAAGGCTTAAGGCGGATGGGAGCTATTTCGGGATTGAGGTTAAATGATATCGGGGTCCCCTTGTACTCGCCTAGTTTTTCTGCAAAGACGTCCTGGAATTCTTGGACGAGGTCCTCTTCCCAGTCGCTGCTGCAGGTTCGGTGAACGCCGGCTACTTCAATTCTGAGTGGAGCGAACCATTGGAGGCCTAAGAAACTAGGCCGATCCCTGTCGATTACAGTCAGGGGTAGGAATGTTGTACGATTCTTAAATGATACCCGGACTCGGCTGGATCCAACGACTGGAATTCGATTTCCTTGATAGTCTTTGAGTATGAGTCTTTGGAATCNAATCGACTTCCATCAGGCAGGGCTGGTTTTCGATGGCCACTTTCACGCGGATCTTCTTGGCATCAAGAGATGAAGTGTGACCAATCATGATAGTTTGGTGAGCCTCTTCTCGCTTCGTTGAGTAGTTTAGGGTTTTGTTTCTGTAGGAGTGGTTGTTCCATTGGTGGTTCACGGGTTCTTGCTTTACAGGACGGCTTCCTGTTGGTTGGCGATAGTTAGCCCCCCTGGAGGGCTGTCTGGGTCCTAGCTTCCTTCTACAGACCCATCCGATATGGCCTCTTTTCACGCACACATGGCAGAGCGCGTCGAGGAATTTGCATTCTGATCGGGGGTGGCTTGCCCCACAACCAGAGCATTGGTACTGCGATCTCTGGCGTTGGTCTCGTTTGGACCGAAGCCGGTGGACCTCTTCTTCATCGCTTTCTGATGACGATTCGAGGTCCTCGTGGTGGGCTGTCGTAGCCTGTGCTTCTGAGTGGGGTGAAACTTCGCGGGTGAGTTGGCAAAGCGGGGCGTGGGTGTGGCACATTCGGGCAGCCGACTTCCTGGTTGCTTCTGCTGCAGTAGCTTCAGCAATGGTATCTGTAAGGCTAGTGTCGCCTTTCGCCATCAGCTTACTCTGCGTGCCCGGAGCATCTAATCCCAGAACTATTCGGTCTCTCAGGGCTTCTTCGAGGTCGGCAAACCTGCATAGGCCTGCCAGATTCCGGAGATCTGCTATGAAGTCAGCAACGCTTTCGCCCTTCCGCTGACATCTCTGGTAAAATTCATGCCTTCTCACGAGCGTTGGTCCGGTCGGTGCATAGTGGGCCCTCAGCATGGGTTCGAGGACCCCCCAGTCCATAGACTTTACTTCTGCTGGTTTCGCTAGTGCCTTGGCCATCTTGAATACGGTCGGCCGCAATGAGTTAGGAATACCACCTGTTTCTTTCCTTCAAATTGTTGGTCTCCAGAAACATCAAATTAGGAATACCGCCCGTTTCTTTCCTTCAAATTGTTGGTCTCCAGAAACGTCTGGAAGCGATCCATATATGAGTCCCAGTCTTCTTGTGCTGGGTCGAATGGAGCGGGTGGTATGACGCCACCGGACATGGTTCCGCCGTTGGTGCGTTTCAGCCACGTGCTATGTTATCGTTCAGTCAGCTCTGACGTCTCCTATCCCACCTTCGTCGCCAGTGTTAAGTTCTGCGCCTGGGCGCTAAGAAGGAGACGAGCCGGTGAACAGTGAACTTCAAACTCTTTATTAACATGGTGTAACAGCTCAGCTCAACGGCCACAACAGCCCCCTTTATACAGGCAAACTCTTGAGTATTTAACCAATGAAAACACAGGGAGCGCTAGCTCCATTAACCAATGGGAGAGGCTCATTAATAGCCAATCAGATTCTCCTGAACGGACCAATCCGATGTCGCTATTATCGGCCAATCAGAAGTGGAGGGCCAGAACTCTGCACTTTACTCCAAGCTCTCAACAATCTTTATTCAAGCACTTTTATTAATTCACAACAAAAAGAATCCTAAGTAGAATTGCTGAGAATTCTTGTTCTCCAGAGCAGGGCATGAGAACATCTCCTTTCACAAGAAACATCATCAAAATGTTGCTGTAACTAATGTTTAAAGTCTTTACTGGTTCAAAGGTGTTATGGACTTAGCCAACGCAGCCGTAACAACCCTAAATAGTTTTACTTTACAGCAGGCTTGTAATCCTGCACTTATTGGCCCGCGAATAGAGAGTCGTGATTGGTCGTTTCTGGCCAGTCTGATTGGCTGTTAATGGGCCCCTCTGACTGGATGCTTGTGAAAGCAGTAAACTCAAAACATTGGTTGTTTTGACAGCAGCCAGCTCTACAAAAGAGCTGCTGCTGCCCAAGTATTTGCTCTGTTCTTATTTTACAATAAAGAGTTGGAGTCACCGTTCGATGTCTCGTCTCCATTCCTTGCGCCCATGCTCAGGACTGAACACTGGTGACGAGGGTGGGATGCTGAGACAATAGAGTTGACTAAGTATGCATCGAACAAGACAGAGCACGTGGCTGAAGAGCGCACGCAACAAACGGCAAGATGACCAGCGGCGCTATACCACCTGCTCCATTCGACCCAGCAACTGAAGACTGGGACTCGTATATAGATCGCTTCCAGATGTTCCTAGAGACCAACAATTTAAAAGATGCTACACCTGGCAAGAAACGAGCGGTGTTCCTGACTCATTGCGGCCCCGCCGTTTTCAAAATGGCTAAAGCACTTGCCAAACCGGCGGAAGTAAAGACCATGGATTGGGATACCCTCGCGCCAATCCTCCGGGCCCATTACGCACCCGCAGTAACTACACTGATACGAAGGCACGAGTTTTACCAGAGGGACCAACGGAAGAATGAGAGCATTGGGGATTTCGTAGCCGACCTCCGGAACCTAGAAGGCCTTTGTGGTTTTGCAAACCTTGAGGAAGCCCTGAGAGACCGCATAGTTCTGGGATTAGATGCACCACACATGCAGAGTAAACTTATGGCGAAAGGAGACATCAGCCTTACATCGCCGATGCTACTGCCGCAGAAGCAACCAGGAAGTCAGCCGCTCGAATGTGCTGAGTGAACGCCCTGCTTCGCCAACTCGCTATCGATAGCCCGCTCACCACTGAGAAGCACGCTATCACCACCCACCACGAAGACCTCGAGTCATCCTCGGACAGTGAGGAAGAGGAGGTCAACCGGCTCCACTCGGAATGAGAGAAAAGGAACCAGAGATGTCCGCGCTAATGTGCTGGTTGCGGGGCAAACCACCCGTGATCAGACTGCAAATTCCTCGATGCACTCTGCCGTACCTGCGGGAAAAGAGGCCACATCGCGAAGGTCTGCAGAAGCAAGCGAGAGTCCAGTCCCAGCCGAAGGGAGAACAACCTCCACCGGGAGACAGGCAAACCTCCTGAGAATCAGGACCGCCTGAACCACCAATGGAACAACCACTATTACTGCAGAAATCGAGCACCTGCCTCTTCAACGAGACGAGAAGAGGCCCACCAAACCATTATTATTGGCCACGCTTCATCGTTCGATGCAAGAAAGATCCGCGTAAGGGTTACTATTGAGAATCAACCGTGCGTGATGGAAGTCGATTCGGGATCATCCCTATCGATGGTATACTGGAAAACCCTCAAACAGCTGATCCCTGCCATCTGCCGCCAGGACCTCAGCACTCAACGAATCATCCTAAAAGACTACCAGGGAAACAGAATTCCAGTTGTCGGTTCCAGCCACGTCCAAGTATCCTTTAAGGACCGCACCGCGACGCTTCCCCTGACTGTCGTCGATCGTGACCGACCCAGTTTGTTAGGGTTACAGTGGTTCGCCCCACTCGGGATTGAACTAGCCGGCATACACCAAACCAGAAGCGACGACTGGGAAGGGGCCCTCATCCAGGAATTCCAGGACGTGTTCACAGGAAAATTAGGCAAGTACAAGGGGACCCCTATATCATTTAATCTCAGCCCCGATGTAGCTCCCATTCGGCTTAAGCCTCGTCGGGTGCCTTTTGCCCTCAAGCCGAAGATCGACGAGCAGCTAGATAAACTGATAGCCCAGGGCGTATTGGAACCGATTGACCATGCCCGCTGGGAAACTCCAATAGTAATGCCCATGAAGCCAGATGGTTCGTTAAGAATTTGTGGGGATTACCGGGCCACCCTAAATCATGCTCTTCAACAGAGCGCTTACCCAGTACCGGTGGTCCAACACCTTCTTCATTCCCTGGGTGGCGGAAAAATATTTGCGAAATTGGACTTAGCTCAGGCGTACCAGCAACTACCTGTAGACACGACAACTGCAGAAGCCCAGACAATAGTTACACATAGGGGCACCTTCAAGTGCAATAGACTCCAATTCGGAGTGAGCGTGGTGCCTGGCATTTTCCAAAGTTTGATGGAGAGACTATTACAAGGCATAAAAGGCGTCGTGCCTTATTTTGACGACGTCCTAATAGCTGCCCCCACTAAAGAGTTATTAGTACAACGACTCAGAAAAGTTCTTCAGAAATTTAAAGACGCTGGTCTGAAGGTAAAAAGGGACAAGTGTCAACTTTGTACGGAGAGAGTGGAGTTCCTGGGATACCTTCTCGGCAGACAGGGAATCCACCCCACCGAAAAAAAACTAACCACAATCAAAAACACCCTGAGACCTAGGAATAAGACAGACCTCCAAGCCTTCCTGGGACTCATTAACTTTTATAACATCTTCTTGCCCCAGAAGGCGACCGTAGCCGAGCCTCTACATAGTCTTCTCAACAAAAAGGCTTCCTGGGTCTGGGGACGGCGTGAAGAAAGGGCATTCCAACAAGTAAAAGTCCTCTTGACCTCCGATGCTGTATTGATGCAATACAACGAGACTCTACCCTTGACGGTTACCTTTGACGCCTCACCATTTGGAGTGGGAGCCATTTTAAGCCATGTCCTACCAAATGGAAATGAGGCACCTATTGGGTTCTTTTTGAGAACCTTGTCTAAGACCGAAAGGAACTATAGTCAACTTGATAAAGAGGCTCTCGCTATTGTGTCCGCAATTAAACGTTTCCATGAATATGTGTATGGGAGACCCTTTGCCATAATTACAGACCACAAGTTGCTACTTGGTATTTTGGCGGGAAACAAACCAACTCCCCATATCTTATCACCAAGAATGACACGTTGGTCAGAATTTTTAGCTGTCTATGATTACCGATTGCAACACCACCCGGGGAAAACCATTCCCCACACTGACGCTTTGAGCCGCTCTCCACTACCAGACGTCATAGAGGACCCAGCTCCAACCTTAGCCGTATTGCAAATCAAAACCCTCAAATCGCCACCGCTGACTGCTTGAGACATCGCCTTAGAAACAAAAAAGGACCCTGTTTTGGCATGAGTCCTCAGCTGGATGGAACGGGGTTGGCCAGTCACTGAACCCAATGATACGTTCAAGCCATTCAGGAATCGACAGACAGAACTATTCTCCCAAAAGGGCTGCATCTTGTGGGGAGACAGAGTTGTAATCCCGGAGAAATTACAACATAAGGTATTAAAAATGTTGCNCCCAACTCAGTGGGAAACGCCTCGAGGCCCTTGGTCCCGTATCCACATCGATTTTCAGGACCCACAAGAGGACACACTTTCCTCCTAACAGTTGATGTCTATTCAAACTGGCTCGAAGTCCACAAGATGAAAAGCACCACCACAGAGGCGGTCACTAAAAAGCTGAATAAGCTATTCGCTACCCACGGATTGCCGGATGTCCTGGTCTCCGATAATGGCCCCCAATTCACTGTCCTGCCATTCGAACAGTACCTGGCAGATCGGGGCATCCGCCATGCCTTAACATCACCAGCTCACCCTGCGGCCAATGGTAGGGCTGAGCGAATGGTTCAATTTGTAAAAAAGACTTTGCACAAAATGGACCACGGTGACATTGACGACAAAATAAACCGGATGCTTCTCCTCCAGCACATAACCCCAAACAGTACCACGAACAGAACCCCAGCTGAACTCCAGATGGGCCAGAAACCTCGCTCGCATCTCGATTGCCTCCACCCAAACTACACGCCTGAACAACCCCCAGGATCCAGCAGCAAGTGTCGGGCATTCCAGGAAGGTGACCCCGTGTTTGCGAAAAACTTCTCGGGCGACCCATTGTGGGTCCCCGCTACCATAAAGCAACTTACGGGACCCTGATCCTATTGCCTACAAACTGCAGATGGTAAGATGTGGAAGAGCCACATAGACCAACTCCATTCCAGATTAGCACCTAGTCCTATCTCAGCCCCTGAATCTCTAGCTGGGGGGGGAAGGAACATCGAGGAGGCCGAAGAAGAAATAACAATTGAAACCCAACAGTCTACACAACCAACCAGGGGATACTCACCGTCAGAAGGAGAACCCAGCCAGGGAGTGGCCTCGCCGCGTGACAGCACTGTGATGGAAACAGATCCAGGGAACCTGGAAGACAGCACTGGCGTAAGCAGGGAAAGCAGCCCAGGGCCATTTGAAGGGACAGCAGGACCGTTTTCACCATCCAGCCCAGCTGCAGCCCACCGGAACCAGAGCCAGGACAGAAACCAGTGGAACAGCGCAGGTCAAGCAGACAGGTGAAACGACCTGCCTATTTACGAGAATACGTCACCCCACCCCTCAGACGGAACCTAGAGGGGAGGGGTGTTATGGACTAAGCCAATGCAGCAGTAACAACCCTAAATAGCTTTACTTTACAGCAGGCTTGTAATCCTGCACTTCTTATTGGCCCGCAAATAGAGAGTCGTGATTGGTCGTTTCTGGCCAGTCTGATTGGCTGTTAATGGGCCCCTCTGATTGGACGCTTGTGAAAGCGGTAAACTCAAATCATTGGTTGTTTTGACAGCAGCCAGCTCTATAAAAGAGCTGCTGCTGCCCAAGTATTTGCTCTGTTCTTATTTTACAATGAAGAGTTGAAGTCACCGTTCGATGTCTCGTCTCCGTTCCTTGCGCCCATGCTCAGGACTTAACAAAAGGAGCAATTCAAATTTGTCTACTGTACCCTCTGTTACAGATCTAATACAGAGGTGTCCAAACTTGGCAACTTTAAGACTTGTGGACTTCAAATCCCAGAATCATAGCTGGTTGAGGAATTCTGTGAGTTGAAGTCCACAAGTCTTAAAGTTGCCAAGTTTGGGGACCCCTAAGCCCAGTATCACTTTAAAAGAAGGCTTATTTCTGTTAACGGCTTTCCATAAAACATTTATGTTGTCTTTACCTGTTATCATTTTGAAAATGGATCCAGCTTTTTTTCTGCCCTTAGCTATTAAAACACGGGAGTCCAAACTTTTGACTTGTCTGGGCCACAGAGAATAAAGAGGAATTGTCTTACAATCATGTGGGTCTGCATTACTACCTATTCATTCTAAAATTATTTTAACATTGCTGTGGGAATTCTAAATTACATCTCCACTCCAGAACTTGTGATCTGAGATTTGTGTGGCAAGTTTTATGTGTTTGTGCATGTTCATATATGTATGAAAGTTGAAAATGGAAAAACAGCCAAGCACTCTGGTTAACAATGAAATCTAAACTTAGCCTTCTTTATAACAGTTTAATTATGATTAATTTGATTTATTTAAATCCTATAGATTTAATGAGCCTATTCTAGATAGGGTTAAATTTTGAATTTCATCCTAGTAGAATAATAAAGACTGAAT
The DNA here is from genome assembly GCA_004319985.1 of Emydocephalus ijimae. Classification (NCBI taxonomy): domain Eukaryota; kingdom Metazoa; phylum Chordata; class Lepidosauria; order Squamata; family Elapidae; genus Emydocephalus; species Emydocephalus ijimae. The sequence continues at coordinate 10,364 of BHEV01003326.1, forward strand.
TTTTGTGATGACATTTATATTTTTCAATAACTTTTTTCTAGTTTTTTTTAAGCTTTGTAGAATTAAATTTGAAATAACTTCTGCTGAGGCATGTGCAAAAAAAGTAAAATGAATGAATGTTGGAAATTTGCCATAAAAATAAAAGCTCCTATAATTATATAGTAAGGGTTGGATATAAGCCAATGAAAAAATGCAACATTATAGGGGTAAAGGTTAACAGAATCTAGTAAAACTGAAAAGTTATTCCCTGAAAGTGTATTTAGCTGGGGAAAACAAAGTTACCTAATTTATACATTGCACTAGGCTATGGCCTGCTAAATTATAGTTTATTAGATCATCATTGGGTAGGATTGCCAGATATGCTGAACCATCAACTTAGCTTAAAAATTGCAATGGGCAGGTCACATAATAAACTCTGTCAAAACCAATCAAACGGCATTATGCCTTAATGTGATATATATGAACCCAGTACATGCATTAAGAACTAAATGCTTATTTAAGTTATATATTTAAGCATTCTCGTTTTACCAGGAGAAAAACAGGTCTACCATCTATGGCATTAATTATTGCCTATATAGACTTATTCATTTTGTAATCTTTTCTCTACCAGTAGTCTCAATCCCAAGTCTTCTGTATGTTACGGGAATCAAGATATAGAGTTTCTAAAAAGTTGGGGTTCATGGATTTGGGGGTGGGGAGGGCAATGATTTTACAGTGGAGGCAGATGTTCTTGGGCATCTGTTTGAAAACTTTTTTAAACCATGTTGATAGGGAGTTCGAGAGATATACATCTGAAGTGGAAAGGGCATATTATATCACTAGAAGTTTACCTCTTTAATAACTTACACACTTTCTGAGATGCAAAAAACCCTGATTCTGCAATGTTACATCTAAGCCCCCAAATCTCAAGGCAACCTGACAACATAGTCTGAAACCATTTTTTGAAGATGCTTAAAATCCATTCAACACTACTCTTCTTATAACCTTAGAAATCTAATCATGGGATGTCCTTTCATGTTTTTCATCAGGAAATTCCTGATTTGTGTATCTAAACTTTACTTACAAGTGATCCTGACACCAATGGGAAACAGGCCCTTCTCCAAGACTAAGTTTTCTGAACAGTCAGGAAACTCTGTGGGCTTCAAGGATTTTTTTTGCCCCTGTGTGTGACAAATATCTGCCATCAGAAGAAGGCTGGCCAATGGTGCTTTCTTTGTAGGGAATTTCAAGAAAGGACTGGTGGATTCCCTCCCTTCCATCAAATGCCACCAGCCACAGGAAGGAAAGAATGGCCCTGATAGACAATACGTAGGAATCAAAGGGGAGAGGGGGTGCAAGCCCTCATCAGCTGAAAATAGTCAACAGGTGCAGGATGAACCCACTGAGGGTCAGTAGTGTGACACCACACTACCACATCCAATTGCATCCCTAGCAAAACTGCCATGGTTTTTTTTTCCTGTGTAAAGGGGAAAAGTACCCGCTTAACTAAGGACCACTTGAAGCAGCCTGAGATTCAGGTTGGGGATGAGATGAAGACAATGTCATGAGGACATGGCAGAAAAAAAAGAGATTTTTAGGCCATGTTTGATCTGGGGTTAGATATGACTGGGGAAAGGCCCCATTCAAATATAACAGAAATCTTTTTGTTATAGAGCAAAACTTGTCCTGTTTACCATAAAAACCCAACAGAAACATGTTAGAAGCACCCTAGCCCTCTCTTGTTTTTGTTTCTTAGCAACTGGTAGTCAGGCATATTGTCTTTGAAGATGAAAGAAGCATGCTGTTTGATTATTTAATAGTTATGCTTAAAATCAAGAGCCAGGGTAAAGAAAAAGGTGTTGGATTTCAATGAGAAAAAATGGATTTTAATGAGAAAAGTCAAGGTGAAGTCCAGATTCAAATCACTGGATGGCTTTTGGCCGGTCAACTTACCTCCCCAGGTTGTTGCTGACAAAATAAGGGGAACCCCACTAAATATGCTGCTGTGAGCTTCCAAACAAAAGGTAATTTACATGCAATACAGTAATAAGATGTTTAATAAAGTATCTTATTGGTTGTTGCAGATTAGGGGGGAAAGTAATTTTAGTATTAATTTAGCTAAAAGAGTAGAAGTTTTAAAGTGTTGCGTTGATGTGTTTGATTTTAAATCTCATGAGAAATAAGCTTATGTCATATATACAATACAAAATCTGAATAGATATGTTTGTAGTGTGATATATAAGAGATTTACACATAAATATAATGAAGTAATTTGATAAAGGATTAAATATCTGGAGTCTAGCAGAAAGAAAAGTTTATGGATGCGTGGAATTTAAGATGCTCTCAGGTATCAGGTTCATTTAGAAGTGATGTCGACTGAATTCAGTAGAGAATAGAATTATATTATTAATTATATCACATGATTCATTAAACAATTGTAAAAATTCAGATCTTGGTTGTCAAAGGATACATAGTTAGCTGCATAACTGTTGATTCATAGCATCATTGTGATGGTCATATTTTTGCACTAGAAATGTGTATTTATGCATCCAATGCTTGCACAAATAGAGGACTTGCAACTTTTGCAAAGCTAACTCAGGGCCCAAGAAGATAAAAGTAGATGTTGCTTTGAATGTAATTTTTTAAAAAATCATGAAGACTAAATGGAAGATTTTTTTAACCCAAACTTGGTTTTTCAAAAATATAATGGGATTTATGACACTTGATAATATTAATGATTGTTAAGTAGTAAATAATTGGAGTTTTGTCAGTTTGGTGTAATGGTTAAGTGCCAGGCTAGAAACCTAGTCCTTTTGTGTGTGTCCTTCTAGTCCTCCCTTAGGCACAAAACCAGCTAGGTTACCAAGGACTAAAACAACTTTTGGGCACCAAGGACTAAAACAATTTTTTCACGGACTAGATTAATGGTGGTTCTGCGCATGCTCAGATGAAGATTCACTTGCTTGTGCGGACTGGTTTAGGCCACAGACCAGTACCAGCTCAGGAGTCCATGGCCTGGGGATTGGGGACTCCTGAGCCAGGTGACCTTGAACCGGTCACCCTAGGAAGGAGGCAATGGCAAATGACTTCTGAAAAAACGTTGCCAAGAAAACTGCAGGGACCAGTCTAGTCAGTTGCCAGGAGTAAAAAATTGACTTGAAGGTGTGCATGTCTGTTTACACACTTTCACACACAAACACAACATACACAAAAACCCAGCCTGGGTAGTTTAATCTCCACTGTTATAAAGCCTCTGCTATCTTTTGCCTGAAATATAGAATTAAGGAAAGGTATGGTAAAATAATAATTTCCGTTTAAAAAAAATGTCTCAAGATCATCCGTTTTTACTCCCAACTAAGTGAGCAGAGCGGCCTCTAATGTCCTTAGCCGAAAAATGTGAGCACCATTCATTCTTTCTGCCAAACCTCTCACACAGGTTTTGCATTGCAGATGTGACATCGGCAAGGCATTTGCCATTACAGTGTTTGTTAGCAAAACTTTGTGCATGTGTGTAACGATGAAAACAGCGGGCGTGGGGTGGGTGGGCTTCTGGGGGTTACTTGTTTCTCTCCACCCCCACCCGTCAGCGAGCGCTATTAATCGGCTGTTGACAAGGAACCAGAAGCAGAAGGAACAAAAACAAGATGCTGGCCCTTTAAATTTCTGAGGGCGGGCCCGAGGAGCTGTAGGATGACATCAGTGGGTTTGGCCGTGAGATTCAATGGAAACTCAATGAGCGAGCGCTCCGGCTGTCCACTGGGCGAGAGAGGCTGAAGGGGAAGGAGGGAGGCGGTTGAGCAGGCAGAGCACGGAGAAAGAGGAAGCGGCGGGAGCGGAGCAGCGCAGCACTGGCGACGGCGATCAGCCTCCCTTCCCAATCCTCCGTCATCCTCCCCCCCCCGGCTTTCCCTGCCCCCTGACAGCCCCAGGAGCAGCAGCGGTAGGGAGGCTCCTTCTAGGAGGGGTAAGTATTGGGGGGCTCCGGGCAAGTTTTGAGGTGCAAATCCGGGGGGAAAGGCGGCCCCACCGCCTCTTTGTTTTGTGTGTGTGTGGTTGAGAAAGGAGGGATTAAGCGGGGGAGGGGAACGACGCTTACCCACAGCCGTCGTCCGGGGAAGGGAGGTGAGTCTCAGCGACTGGGGGGGGCGGGGGGGGGAGGATATGTTTGTTTTGTTTTCGGGTATTTGGATGAAGACAAAGGATCGTAGGCACCCCCTTCCGCCCCTTAATTTCAGGATGGGCTCCCCTTCCCTTTCTCTCGACTGTCCCTTCCCATAGGTAGAAAGAGACCCGATCCTATTCTTCTCAGTTGATTTAGTGGGGGGGGGGAGTTGAGATCGCCATCGTGATCCATTTGGGGGGGAGAGGAAGGAGGGGAGGACGATTGTTTTTCTTCCATTCTGTTTCCACATCTGGTGATTTCCAAATAGACGGGAGTCTCCGCCACTTTGCCAACCCCTGTCTGTGCTTTTTAGGAAAGGGGAGAACCAGCATTGTGTTCCTAAAAGTGCTGCCTTTGGCAAATAGGGTGTGTGTCTGTGTCTGTGTGTGTGGTGTGAGGGGAGATGTTATTGTAAATAGCCACGTCCTTTTGTGCATAGACACAAGGCTGGGTATTGGGGAGGAGGGGTAGCAAGGGAGCTTCCCGTCTCTCTCCTTCCCTTCTTCGGCATTTCTTTTAAATGAATATTGCTGCTCAGTAGTGATTCAGAGCCTATCAATAGGATTGTACAGTGTAGCAAATAGAAGTTTTGTGCTATTTCTCATGGACTGCTGCCCTGTTTTGCCCTTTCCCCCTTTCAATCATTTTGGCCCCAAAACATATAAATATAATATGAACATGATTTCATTCTAAGTTGTGCCAATAGCTAAGTGAGATGGTCTTATCAGTTTTTAAATTTATCCTTTTCATGGTTGGATTTATCGTGTGGTTGATTTGTTGCCTTTAGTTCCTTCCTTTTTGATAACAGTTCAAAGGGGCTGTGGGAGAAGAGCAAGGATCTTTGTTCTGGCACATTAAGATTTTTTTTTTAAAAAAAGATGGCATTTCTCCTCCATTGTATTTATATCTGTATAGCCTTCCATAATCCCAACCTAGTAGCGTTATTTATACATTAAGTTAGTTCTCACCCAGTTTGGGCAGTAATAATCTTATTTGTATTTTTTACACCCAGCAAATCAGGGGAGGAGGCTAATGTGGAGGTACTTTAATTTACAATCAGTGTTTGAAAGTGTGGGTGGATTGCTTACCTGTAGATTCAGCACTGTAGTGAGATGTGTGGAGGCCTGTGTATATATGGGAAAGAAGAATGTAATTGTTTATGTAATATGATTTATATTTATATAATGCATGAGGTTGTGTGTGCTGGAGGTAGTTTTCTGAGTAGCAGAAAAAAGGGGATAGTTGTATTTTATAAGCATCTATTCATGCAGAGTATATGCTTTGTTAAGAGCATATGAGTGGAGAGATGAACCCAGAAAAGATTGAATTCTTCATTAGACTGGCTGTTTCATTTTGGAAGAAGCAGACAGAACTTGCTTTTTATTAAAAAGAAAATCTCAAATTCTAGCGAAGATCTGAGACTGGAGTGAGAGGAGTGGGGACAAATTTTTCCAGTTTTCACTGACCTTAGATTTCCCCATGAACTGTGCTGGCTGCCTTCATAAATCCTTTTCCTAAGACTGTCTTATTAATATTACAATCCAAAGCACTCTTACTAGAAAGTAAGTCTACTCTACGGAGAGGTACTTGAGATTCTTTGTGACTGACGGTAAGAAATACGCGTGAACTCTCAGCTCCTTCCTAATTCAGTGGTAATTCTCTTAACATATAATTCTGTTTTTTTTTAAACCAGTTTAGAGGTGACTTGGCTGGAAATGCTCCTCTAAAACTGTGTTAGATAATCCACTTCTAAATTGTTTGTGCTTTTCAAAGAAGTTGCATGGTCATACTAGCTGAAAAAATGTGGTGGCCGTATGGGCCTCCAGTGACCTGAACCATGAGTTCTTGTATGTTATGGTTTGCAGCATGATCAGCCACTGGACGCTGTCGGCTTTACCTCTGGATCATGCTTTCAAAAAGAATGGTAGGGAACTCTTGAAAACACTTCATCTTTGGAGATCAGACAATCCCAAATTAATTTGTGTTAGGTACTGCTCTTTCCAGTTTTTCTGTTAATTGTATTATAGTTTTAGGAAAAATAACTTGGATGGGTAAAAAATGTATAGATTATGACCAATCCAATATTGGGAGGAGGAGAAAATGCTTGGTCTTTTTCTATGATTAGGTTTGGATGGGCTTTGTCGATCAAAATTACCTCCTTGTCTTTATATTTGCCCCTTCCAAGCAGCTTACTCTACAAGAGCAAAGAATGCATTAATCAACATGCGTTACATAAATTAATTGTATGGCAGCATCCTCTAAAAGCAGCCATGGTCTCTCCTTCCCTCCTTCAGACAGATCCATGTTACTTGAACAGGGAGAAAGCACAAGATGGTGGCCATCAGGGAATATTGCTGGGGAGCCTCCAGAACTCCATTTGGTACAGGCCTATGCAAAGAGATTGTTCCTGCCATATGCACCAGAGGTGGTAAGGCTCAGATTTGGCTAGATCTCATGTTAATGAGTATGCTTGGAAAAAAAACCAGCAGTGGGCCTATTGTCAAATTTTTGAAGCATATGGATTTATGACCCAAACTAAGTTGTAAATAATGTGGCAAAATGAAGTGAAGTAATTTGACCTTTTTATAGACAAGCATGGAAGGAATAATTGTGGAGTAGAAGATGTGCATATTTGGGGAATCAATTTCTATATTTTCCATCCCTTCTTGGTCTTATCCGATGATTGGGAATGACTCTAGAGGACCCGTCACTGTTGCAATATAAGTATACTAGAATGATTTTTCTGAAATGGGCTAGCCTCCTTAATCATTAGGTTTTCTTTTATGACATTTATGCCAGATATTATCATGTGACCATCAATACATGGGCTTACAGTATCAATCAGTTTCAAGCATTTCTGTGAGGTTTGCTGCAATAAAAAAGATGGTAGCTGACCATGGCTTTGGATTTAAGCTTGCTTTGTGGCCTGGGTTGTGTTCTTACTCTTTATTTTTTTACCCTTTTCCCACAAATTGTTGAAAAGATATTAGGCCAATGATTCCTAAACTGAAATGTTAAATGTCTTACCACTAGGTCAGGAAACTAAGGCTACATAACTTATATCATAGAGTTTCCTAAGCGTAAGGCACTATATCCAAGGATTGAAATATTTTTTATAGAAGACATCTAAGAATGAACTTGGATCTTTTTGTTATGAACTCTAATTTTACACTGCCTGTCTTTTGCTTAATTTCCAGCGCATCTGAATCATGGAGCTTCGAGTGGGAAACAAATATCGTCTGGGACGAAAAATTGGTAGTGGATCCTTTGGAGATATTTATTTGGGTGAGTTTCTCATTACCATGGAATTGCTATCTCAGGCTAAGAAACTCTGGCATCCTGGAAAATGGAATGTACGCTGCTATTCTTTAAAAGTTGTTTTCTATTAACATTACATAAATAAGAGCAGAGTCGATCAAAACCCTGGTTCCTGCTGGTTTCCAGTTGCCATCTGAGGATACCAGCAGTTAAATGTTGAATAGTTTGGAATACACATGCTTTAAAATTGTAAAATCATTTTGCCTTGCTTGTAACAACTTGGTAAGAAAACTCTCCTTTATTAATAATAGATATATATTTTTTCTGGATAGGTAATATTGTTTCTTATAAAACATATTAATCTTGGGGCTTATAGTAAAGTTTTTAAAAGGGGGATGAGATAGAAAAATGTTTGGGACATTTACCCATTCTCAGTATAGGAACTGTTGAATATGCCATCTGGCATATAACCAACAAAGAATAGTAAAAGAATTAGTGGTTGCTACCCCGGTAGCAACTTAGTTGCAGGTTGATTTGAGAAGTTATTTGTCTGGTGTAGTTTAGACTGCTTGCTTGTTCAGCATGTTACAGAATCAGAGGAAGGAAGTTAGATATTTAGGCATGCTTACTTCCTGCATTGTGTTGTCTGAAAGGGAGGCAGAACAAGGGGCTTTTATACTCTTATGGATTTACCTTAAATGACTTATATCAGAACCTTGACCATCCATTTTAAAAACAGGTGAATCTTTCTGTGAAGTCTGAGCAATCTTTGCTCTTTATGCTGCTGAAGTCAATAAAAGTTTTTTTAAGTATGGTTTTTCTATGTGTTGGACTATATTTTTTATTAGCATGGCCGTAGACACTTTTCATAGATTAATTGAGTTATAATTCAAAATACCCGGAGAGTACCAGGAAAAGAAAGAAAGCTGCAATCTTAGGGTTGTAGGGATAGTACCTATGGAGTATTCAGTAACATGATGCCTCTGCATTAGGTTCCTTTGCACGTAGTTGGCTTTCCCAGCCTCCAGCCACACTTATCATCTTGCAATGCTTCCTGGCATTGTTACAAGATTCTTCACCTTCACTGTTTTTTTGAAGTTCTTCAGTATCGCAACTTGTGGTTATTTCTTCCTCAACTGACTCATCCTTTTTTATTTGTATGTGCAGTAATTCATATTATGTTTTGTTGTGCCAATTTTATTCTCTGTAGAGCTTTTAAAAAGCTGTTGTACAAAATGTTAGAAAATATGATAAACAGTAAAGACAGGCTTTGTTAGTATGTTTCCTTTTGTCCGCACTAACCTATCTCTTAGGCATACTTTGTTTGATTCTGAAAATCCATACTTCTCTATAAACTTAATGGAAATCAAAGCATCTGACCCAATAAACAATATATAACACAACTGAGATATTTTGACTCTGTTGGATGTAGGTTTATGTGTGAGGAGCCTGTTAAAACATATGCCTCTGCTGAATTTTCTTCCCATTTCTTCATTATTTTGTCTTTTTATTTTAGAAAATTATCTTCCATTTGTCTAAAAATCGGTATCTAAGTAGATTATCTTCTGTCTCAAAGGCCCAGTTTATTTCTTCTGCCACTAGCCATGCCATGGTACAGTAGTGAGCCATTAAATATGTGTCCCTCCTCCATTTATTTTTGCTAATCTGTTCTTATTTTTGAATGACTCTGGAAAGCATTTTGTGAAAGCACATGGATTGAAGCCTATGCAGTGGAAATGATGGGTGAGGATTAGGACTTTTTCTGGGTCTGCCCTATCACGATGGACTCTGCAACACTGGCCTACCATAAAAACTGATCCTAAAGTGGCTTTTACATGTTTAAAAAACTTTAAAATAGTACTAATTGGATTATGAATTTTTTTTTCTAACCTCCCCTAGTTACTGTGAGAATACAGTAAAACCTCATTGTTTTACTGACCCATATTCAGCAAACTTCTAACCGGGACTAAATTTTAGTTCAAACTTCATCCTCAAACTGAAACAATCCAGGTAATTAATGTTTAAGTTGTTTGTATCAGTTCACATCCTTTGCATAATTAATATAAATATGTAATCACAGAGATGATATAAACTGATATAAACTGCACAAATTATGTAAATCGATTCAATCAAATACATTTGAATTTGCTGGACACTTTCCCCCTCCAATTGGCCTGTTAATTGACTAAATCATATAAGCAATAAGTACAGATTTTTTCTGTGATTACTTGGCTAAATACTACTGTAAAGGTTTTTTTTTTTTTATTGCTAGGAGGAAGTTTTTATGTTTGTCAAGCTACTTGTATACTTGTACGCTGCTGATTCCAGTTCCATTTCATCCAAGACACCATGGTTTTCTGCATATAGTTTCCTGGTTTTCTTTCCAAAGTTCTCAGTGGTGGATGGGTTAGTAATGTCGTTTAAGTCAGCGGTCCCCAACCTTTCCACCTTGGGGACCTGGTGCGTGGGAGGAATGTGAGTGGCAGGTGCACATGTGCGCACAGCTCCAGTGGAGCTTCATGTGTAAGCTGAAGGTGTTTGCACTATGTGAGTAGAGGGCACTTAAGCAGAGGATGCTTGTGCTGACACACAAAGCTCCACTCGCATGAATGGAGGACTTAAGCATCCTTTGCTCGTGTGAGTGGAGCTTCATGTGTGAGCACAAGAGCCCACTGTGAGTGTGTGTGTGAGCTTTGCATGTGCGTTTGCCTGCCACTTGCACAAGTGGAGCTTTAGGCCTGCGTGCACATGTCCGTTGTTCATGCAGCCCAGTTTCAAACATGCTGTGGCCCGGTACTGGGCCACGGCCTGGAGTTTGGGGAGCCCTGATTTAAGTAAAGTAACTTAAATGACTTGTAGGCCTTTTTTTTGGTAAAAGCTCAGCTTCATCGTGTATGTTAATAAATACATGGCTGTTATGGATGTAGGGTTTGTATCATACAGAATATAAAACTGGATGTTGACCATTGGGACAATGAATGCAATGGTTATGTTTATTGCTTCCACTATGGTTCTATCAGGTATCCTGTGGATGCTGTTTTATTGAACTTATGCTAAAGGGTATACTAGACTGCAGAGGAATCAAGAGTAGTGTTACATATCTCATTTCAGCGTAAGAAGCTGAGTTTAGACAAAGATTGAGTGCCTGTTGCTGATAGTTTTAAAGTATTTTATTTATTGCAGTTTTGCGTTTCAGTAACCAAAGTGCTCTGGGCAACTCAAAATAAAACTCAGAGCTGCCTACCTGATGCATGATGAGGTGGACTTCAGCTCCCATAATTCCCAACATTGAACATTTTGGATGTGCAGTTCTGTGAGTTGAAGTCTATAGATAGAAGTTGCCAAAACTGGGAAACTATTTTATGCCCCCACATTATAAGATGAAAAATATGTCTCTTTGATAGGAAATGATATAAATTCCTACTTAAACATATAAAATTTCTTGTTAATATTGAATGAGGAAAACTTAAATGGAAATCTAGGTGCTGGCTAGTTTGTGAATTCAAAAGAGCATCTCAGAATAAATCAGTGGCAAACAATTTCCATATCATGCTAAGAAAACTGCAGGAATGTCTCCATATAAAGTTAGCAGGGGTGAAGACAAGTATGTTTTATTTAGGTCTTTGTTTTGATTTATTTTAGATTCATTCTCACTTATCCTATTGTATGTTTGAAGAACATAAAGGCTACTGGTTTCCCGAAGAGCAGTGAGTTCTGGAAAGCTTCAAACTGATGTTTGAGTAGACAGGTTTGAGTTTTCCTAAGATTCAGATTCACCCAGTAATTACTTCAGCTTCATCCTGATCTGATTATGGGATAACTGAAAAAATGTTTTCTGGCTGTAAACTTGTTTTTTACTATTCTAATTTTGTGTTTCTTTGTACAAAAAAAAAAGTACTCTCAAACATATTTCATAAAATAAGTACTTAGATGTACTGGAACATAAATGTTCCACTGCAAAGTTTTTGAAAGAGGGCAAAGAGTCAAATATTGGTTGATTAACATCTGTACAATCTGGATAATTGAATTATTTAGCCTGTGTTCTCAATATTCCAACCTGGATCGCTGATTCTGATTTGTGCAAGTTAAGTTGGGTCATACCTCTTGCTGGGGAAGAATACCAGTGGAAACATCCTGGATTGGTAGACTGGCGAGACCGGCCTCCATTGGACTGGACACCTTCTAAGTCTCTCTTGAATTCTTTGATTCTATTGTTGAATGGCTTTTGTAAACAAATGTCTGGAATGTGGAGACTTTGCTTTCAGAAGTGAAATGTATTGTTTTTAGGCTCATTTGAGCAATACTGGTGGACTAATATGACAGAGGTGGGGGGTGTATAGTTCTCAACAGAATCTGAGGCAGCATGGGAAAAGCAGCATTGGATCAAAGGAAGACTTTAATAGGAGTTGGTTTAATTCTGCATTAGCTTCATCATCATGGAGGCCTAGGTTGCTCCTCTACTAAGCTATTTTAAAAAAAAGACAATGAGCTAAAGGCAGCTTAGCAATGCATGCTGGTGATATCTGCTTGGACAGTTCCTGATTGCTTATACCTTCTTCAGGCAGAAGATCCATTCCCTTTGTTTCTTGGCCTGTTAATTCTGTCTCTATGCCTGACTTCACCCATCTGTTCTAGTCCTCCCTTTCATTTGCCATTCAGTAACAAAAAATGACAGGGCAGGGTGGGGGGGATGGAGAAGGAGAAATGTCATGGCGCTGTTGTGGAACACTGGTAGATGTTTGTGTGTCTGCTAACTTGTCTATGCATCTGCATTTCTGCAGTGGTGAAGCGCACCATTTTTACTTACATTGGTGACATCTTTTCTATAACTGTTCTATGCACACGGACCGGTTGGCTACGCATATATTTGAAATAAACAAGTTCTGGAGCAAGCAGCCCACACATTTGAATGAGAGGGGATAAATGCTGGATAGGAGTTCTTTTATCATTTTCAGATCTCAGATCACTAATCAAAAACACAGTAATATTTGCATCTTTTGAACAGGAACAGTTTCTAATGTATCTCAGGCTACTGCACGGTGTTGTGACATGTCGTCTTGAAAGCCCTTTACCTGCCTTATATAACACAGCATAGATTTAAAAACATGTACCTGCTTTATGTGACACAATATACATTTTGGTTGAGGAAGCAGGCTGAGGTCTATGACTACTGTACACCAAAGATGTTACTTTACATGTTTGAATGGAGAAGCACAGGTCTGGGATAGGGCAGAAGGAGAGAATTCAACTTGTGGTGAGGCAGTGCAAGCTAATAGAAGTGTGAGAAGGATGCTTGAAAGGACTTGTTAAAGTATGTTGTGTTCATTTGGACTTACACCTGATGGACTTTATTAGTGTGCTCGGCAGAAATTTTGTAATGGGCCAGAAAGGTTTATGGGTTGGCTGTTGCCAATAAAAAACCCAAACCCATGCCTATCCTGCATTTGGTACTTTTGTCAGAAATAAAATGACCATCTAGTGTTATGCTAAAATTGTATCATTTTAAATAAAGAATACATTTGAGCTCAACTTCTTGTAACTGTATTATGAACATAGCCGATTTCAAAAAATGAAGCGTGGTTGGGCCTAGTTTGCAATTGAATTGGAGATTATTCGGTGAACTAGATTGGGAAGGTCTAAAAAGCATTCTCGAAGAAGGTGCTGGCAACCCATTTCCAAACTGTGGAATGTTTCCCCAAATCACCAGAAGTCAAGCTCAGTAAGGGGGAAAGATTTTATTTGTAACTGCAATGCATTTAATTTATAGTACAAACTGAAAAGGTTGCCTCTGCTGTCTCCCTTATACAAGCTAAAAATCTTTAATATTATTTGTTTAACCATGCCCCAAATATTTTCCAAAATGCATATGCAATCAGCAGTAGTGTCTGAAAAACATCTAAGTTAAATAGCATTTGTCCAACTTGTATTACAATCAATTCCGTTTTTGAATATTAATCCTTTGTATGCAGAAAGTCATCATTTTAACATTTAATGTCTATAAAGGATCATTTTTGATAAAAACTACTTTAAAAAAGTTTTTACTTAAATTGGAATATTTTTTTCTTCATTTGACCTACAACTAAATACCATGAACAGGTTAAATCATGAAAAATGTTTTTAAAGAGCATCAAATTTCTGTTTTCAGTGCTTATGTAACCAATGTGGGCACCGATTTTCTATTTTATTGTCATGTAAATGGATCATCCGTCTTCCAGGATCAATCCAGCCTAACAGCTAATCTGGGGTGCTGTTTCATACTTCTTGAATTAAAATGATATAAGCAGGAGCATTACATTTTTAGATGGTGGAGAAGGAAGCTAAGGCATGCCCAATATAGAAAAGAACTGAGGCAAGTAGAAAACAATGGGAACATGGTCATACTTAGACATCACTGCTAAATTTGCAGGATGATAGATGAGTTGTATGTACAAATTTCTCCATGAATGACTTACCTAAAAATTATAGGGTGTATAATCTCATTGTAAAAGCAGTACAATACTGAGTAATAAAGTAAATGATTGATATCTGCATTCTCACTTTACAAATACATCAAACTATTGAAGGCAATGTCTAAAATTTAAAATCATTGATTTAATGCTTTGTTTCATAGTTTAAATGTCTATCTTATAAAGCCCTTTACCTGGAAAGTTCATAACAAATTATGGGAAGGACGAATGTAAGAGACAGCAGATAATACGAGGTTAGATGTAAATTTAAAGATGGCCCCTTCCTTCAAAGATGTGAGGCCTCCAACCACAACTTCATATCTCTCACTATTATTGATGTGTTAATTACTACCTCCAGATTTCATATACTTTTATCACTTGTGGGATTCCAAGGCCATTCACAAAAATAATCATTGCTGTTCTAAATGGGTGCCATTTTTCCCTGAGCCTGCAGATAATGAGGTTGAAACGGTGACTCAGATATCATTTGTGGTGTACTTGCAACTTCCTTCCCCCTAGCCAATCTCATTGGGGCTGTAGTTCTAAAGCTGAGTGACAACATGACTTAAATGTCAGCACTAACTTTGGTTTGCTGATGATTTTAGCAGATGTAGTCAGAGCCTAGCTGAGGGGAATAAGACTGGGGAGTGAAGCAGAAGCTCCCAAAGGAAAGGAGTAGACGTAGAGAGAAATAACCAACAGTATAACACCTATCTTCTGCATGAGTTATGTTGAGCCCAATAGATAATGGCTGACTATCTAGAAACGGAAATTAAAGTTGTGTGAGTGCATGTTCTGTCTTACTCCAAAAAAAAAAAAAAAAAAAGGATTAAGATGGAAGATCATGGTAATTAATATACACCTAGCCTTCAGGGCAGTGATTAAAATGGAATATCATAGCACCCCAGAACAAAGTTCAGTCTTGGGTCAGTGATATGCTGTTGTGTGTGTGTGTGTGTGTTCCCTCCCCTTTTGCTCTGTGATTGCATCATTACATTTGTTCAGAGATTTCTTTCTGTTCATATTTTTTTTAATAATGTCACAGCTGAAGTTGATCTTTATTGCATGGCAGAATAAATATTACTTTAGAATCATTGCAAAGGGCTCTTCTTTGTTGTTATGCTTATCTTTTTATAATTTAAACTTTGTAAGACTATCCGACTTGCTTACCGATCTACAGAAAAATACAAACATCTCAACTCATTTGTCATTTGCCAGTTATTTATTTTTGAAAGGGTAGTGCCAGAGTTTGTCCTGTCTTACTGTTAGTCACAAAAGTAGAATAAATTCCCTTTGATGCCTCCAGCTTGGTCCCAATGTCCAATTATCCTCGGCTGGATAATAAACTCTTCAGAAAACAGTCTACGAAGGGCAGAAATGCAGTCCAAATCCAAAGTAAAGATAATTAGAAATAAAAAAAAAACCCAACACAAACCACACTGAAGTAATTAACACAGTAGGCCAGGATGATAAATTGCAGACTTTCAAAAGATAACGCAGTGCCCACAGTTGGGAGGACGCCCAAACTCAGATAAGCCTTGACCAAGATAATACTCGCTTTGCTTCCAGCAAGGAGCTGTATGCGAACGCTCCACTTATATCCTATTCTCCCAGCTGCAACTAATGAAAGGGATCAGGTCCTTCTGCTCTCTCGTAAGTCATGTTGCTTCCTTCTCCATTCCTCCCTGTGTGCCCTAGGATGAAGAGGGAATGGTCCTGGGTCTGCCTCTGAATGCCCAGCCGGACTGTGCCCTTCTCCCATTTCTTCCACAGCCACCTGAGCACTCCCTGTCAGCTGCTTAATCTCCCCCTCAGAATCAGACTCCAACAAGGGCATGACAGTCCATCTGGCAGGGAGCAAATTGAATGGTGTGGTGTGTCTTATAGAGAATTGATCAAAGCAGTATAGTGCTAATGATATAAATGTGGAAGTTAGCAGTGCACATAGTTGTCTGCAACCTCACATTAGGGGAATAGGTTAGAATAGGTTTGGCAATCAATCCCTCCTTAACGTTCTAAGACTATGCCTTCAATCCTTGGTCATAGGCTACATACTTCAATGTAGCTAGTGGGAATTGTAGTCCAACAATATAGGATGTTCATAAGTTCCTTGGCCCAGTTGAATGGTATTTTGGGGGTGGAGGGAAGTATCCTGTAATTTCAGCATCATCTTCTGCATAGCACATTCTAGATATATATCCATGTATGTATTTAGCTGTGTGTTTAGCTGCAGAATCGGATTGATACATGTGTATTAGCGATTCCGAATTAAAATTCTGCAACTAGCTGAAGCCAGATAGACAATGGCTAGAATGATATGATGGTGAAATCATAAGTACGTTTTTATTGAAAATACTTTTTTTGTCATAGAAGTTAATTTATTTGGTACCCTTATGGGTGGTGTTTTGTTTATTGGAAATGTTATTCAAGTCTTTTTCTGTCTGCTCCCTACTTAGCTTTTCTACAACACTAAGAGTAAGTTTCTCAAAACAATCATTTTCAGAAACCCTGAAGACTTATAATTGTGGCAATGCACAACTTAAACTAAAAAGCGGGGGGGAGCATGAACCCGAGAACCCAGATTCATTCAGCTGATTGAATGAAAAGGAGCTGTGTTTTTTGCTGTTCTTGAGAAATAAGCTATATTTGGAAATCTTTTGGTGGTGCTTCTCTTCTCACTCCAGCAAGCATGCCTCCCTTCTAAACAGCGTACTAATCATATGTCAAACTGGTACAGCATTATGGAGTAGGACAAGAACAGTCTGTATTGTTAATGCTACATGGCCTGATGATCACATGGCCTGGTTGCTGTGCAACAGGTATACTACCTCTTGTCCAATTTAGATAGAGGGCAAAGGACTGGCTCTGTTTGCCTTTGAGATTCACCCAGCAAAGACTGGGGCTATGATAGCTTCATATTCTCTAGTGCAGTGGTGGCTAATCTTTTTGGGCTCCTGTGCAGAAAATTGTGCACGTGCTCGCGTGTGCATGTCCTCATGCCAGCACCTAAAAGGCAATGCGCGTGGGGGCCCCGTGCCCCCCTGCACATATGTCCGTGATCCTCCCACCCACCCCCTTACTTGGACTGCACATGTGCGCTCCTCCCAGCTGATTTTGGGGCCTTTTTGGGCCTCCCAGAGGCTTGAGGGAAACCTCTGCAGCCTTTGGAGGCCGAAAAATGGGCCCGTTTAGTCACTTCCGGTATTTCCAGGAGGCCATAAAAGGCCCTAAAATCAGTTGGGAGGCATGCGCAGGGAGGTAAGTTTGCCTGGGGCTCACGTGCCCGCACAAATGGCTCTGCGTGCCATAGGTCCACCATCCCGGCTCTAGTGGGTTATTTGGTTTGATGGTGTCACTGGGGGGAGGAAAAAAGTGGGGTTGAAAACTATAGCTCAGCAATAGAGAAATGGCCAACAATTAATGAAAAGTTAACTGAGGTTTCCTCTGCTTGTTCAGCATGGTGATAACATTTAGTTTGTTAGTCATATTGATACTAAAAATGGCACTGGGAAAATAAATTATGAAGTTCTCACAGATTGTTCAATCTGCTGACTGGCAGAAAAAGGATGTACATTGCCTTCAATGTAGAATATTGAAAGGGTACTTTGCTGGTTGCTAGAAATACCACAGAGGAAGGGCTGTGTTTTGATAGCTCAGTAGGCACTGTCTGCATTCTTCCATGCCTTTCTTATGCAAGTTTCGAATTTTTGTGTGGCTGTGGTATCTTAAAAGAGTCATGAGCTGCTGCATGCTGGTCTCCTAAACTAAGAATGTTTTTTGCTGCACCGAAAATCTGCTGCTGGATTTGTGGCTTTGTAGGACTAAGGAAGTAAAGTTCAAAAGTGTATTTATTTAAAGAGATGGTGATGCTGTGGAAGTCTCAGGCTGGTCTTTGGACGCTATCAGAATCTGGATCAGGCAAAAGCAGTCTCAGATTAAATCCTGTCAAGAGAGAATTGCTAAAGGTCAGGAGACATCTGTGCACTCTGATAACAGTGGCCCAGCAGTTACACTGAATGGACTTGGGCTCCTCTTGAAGGAGGAGGTATTCTCCTTAGAGCTGTTCGGATCGTCCAGAGAGTGGGTGGAGCTTCAGTCTCTGCTGTTGTAGGCTGAGCTTAATTTCTGAGGAACGCTCCACCTTCCATCACGTGGCTTGCCATCATGTTCCCAGTTTATGCTCAGCCCTCGTGCAGAGTAGGCAGTGTTTGTATGTGCTCTTGGCCATTTCAGGAAAATTCCAATTTGAATCATTTTTGCTTCATTTCAGGTTGTATATAATCCCTTCATTGTGTTTTTTCCCTTAGCCCTGCGCAGTTGGTCCTCCTTATTTGGTAGAGTTCCCTGGGAGGTCCTCCCCCCAGGGGGTGCCAGGGGGAAGGCCAGCAAAATTACAAGCTGCCCCCCCACCTTCCCCTATTGCTTTTCTGCCGCTTGAGTTCTGTTCGTTTAAAACGCTCCATTTCGTTCCGTTCCCCCGCCCCACCGAACTCCATTTTTTATATCGTTTGAACGTTTGCTAGCCTCTTACTGTTTGTCCTTCCCCTGGGGTCCTTGGATTGCCCCTGGGGATTCTCCTGGTTGCTGCAGAAGAGCCCCTGCAAGCCCAAATAGTGGCGGCCGCCATTTTGAGCGACGCCTCGTGGCCGGGCACCATTTTGTTTTACCCTTATCGTTCCAATCTCTGCAGCGTGCCTATTTAAAACAGCAGGACCGGCAGGCCTGCTGAGGAAATAAAATTGTGCTGTTCCAGTTGGAGGCTTCTGTTCCCACCTCCTTTTGTTGGCTTACCCCGCAGCCAGCCGTAGCGGCCGCGGTTTATTCCCACCACTCCCGCCCGGTTCCGCCTGGGAGGGCAGTCTGGTTCAGGCCCGGCTTCGCCCTTAAGGCATCTGTTGTCCTCTGATCATCTCAATCAGCCCTTCCAATAATAATAATAATAATAATAATAATAATAATAATAAGAGAGATCTTCAAAAGTTATTAAATCAGAAAAATTAAGAGACTCGAGTAGGCCTAAGCTTACAAAAAAAGAAAAAAGAAAAAAAAAGAAAAGGGGGAAATCATTTATATACGGAGCAAAAGTACAGAGAATAACAACAAGTAAGACAAACAGATTAATTATAAGCGAATAATAAACGGGAGGGGGGGTTGTAAAAGTATTTCCCAGGGCTCCCGGCCTTCGTTGTAGGTCGACCCCTAGGCACGCCAACCGCCTCATATTTGATCCTTCACCTTCCTCAACTATATAAAATGGCAGAAAGCAATCCTTCAAAAGGTCCTTCCTTAAAGGCCAAAGCAAAAACCCACCACCTGCGCAGTCAGGCTAAGGAGACCACCAAAGCCTCACAAAGGGACGCCTTAAGACGACACAAGGTGCTAGAAAAAGAAATAGACAAACACACCAGACAGACAGGCCCAGTGCCTCCAGCACTAGCCACTCCTTCCACCTCCGCTCTTCCCCCCCCCTCCTGCAGCCTTTTCCTCCCTATCCAGGCACAGCTCGCCCTCTCAAGGGCAACAGGCCCCGGGAACACCAGCCAGGCGAACTCCAGAGGCTACCTTCACGCCCACGGCCGCCGGCCTGCGCCAGGAGGAGCCTCTCATTCAGGCGGTTCCGGAGCAGCTCAGAGCCTGGATGGAGATGGCTATCTGACAGGGAATTGCAGAAGGAATGCAGCAGATGGCTACACCGGGGTTGCCTCCGCAGGCCACCGAATCTGTAAGATCATTCCCTCTCATTCCACAACTGTTTCATGATCAGGTGCCCCTCCAGGGGGAGGTTTCCCCTTCAGTTAGGGAGGACGAGGAGGAGGCGGAAGGGGACCTAGATTTGTGCAGGGAGGAGGAGGAGGAACAATTTGACCTGGGGTCCTTACAACAAAACGAACCCCTTCCGGACTCAGATCCATCAGAGGCGGAAATGTCCGAGGATGAAGGGCTCACCCCTGACCAACCCACTTTCGTAGGGCTCTTCAAGCCCCAGCTATTCAAATCCCTCCACTACAAAGCCAGGAACATCTCGGGCCTAACTACCCAGAGCCCCTCTGATCCCACCCCCTTGGTTCCGGAAGGGCCAGAGGACTCCATGTTTAGACAGCCAGTGGTGGAGGCCGAGGTCATATTCCTGGACCTGGTGTCCAAGCACCTGGCCTCCTCAGTTGCCCCCCCCCCGGCCCCTTCGGCCCATGATAAAAGGTTCTTCAATCTTGACACGGAGCTCTCCAACCTGCTGAGCACCCCAGAGGTTGATGAGCCCGTCGTAGGCCTGGCCTCTTCCTCCGCCCTCAGCAACCCTTTAGAGGCTCTCAGGCCAGAGGAGAAGCGGTCGGAGCTGGCGTTGCGGCAAGCTCACCAGTCGGACGCATGGGCGATCAGGGCGGCCATGCCCGCTTCCTTCTTCATCAGGTCGTCCATTCGCTGGCTTTGCCAGCTTAAGCAACATGTCCCAACTTCCAATATCCGCGCCCATCAGCACATCGCCAAGATTACGGCCGCAGCGGAGTTCTCAGCAGGCGCCACTTTTCACTCAGTAAAATTCTCCTCCCGCGCCATTTCCTCCCGCGCCATTTTCTCCCACGTCTCGGCCCGCTGCCTGCTCTGGCTAAGACACTGGCAGGCAGATCTCAAGAATAAGGTGAAACTAGTTTCCGCCCCCCTCGCGGGAAATAAGCTGTTCGGACCTTCCCTGGATCCTCTCCTGGTCGAGGGAAGGAATAAAAAGAAATTCCTCCCTTTCCTCACCCATAAGTCAGAACCCAGATCTCTGCAGCCCTTCCGGAGGGCTCCCTTTCGTCCCTATCCCCAACCCCCCTTCCCTCCCAGGTACCAAAGGCCCCCCTCCTTTGGCTTGGGATAGCCCCAGGACAGGTCCGACCCCTTCGATAGACACAGGAGAGGTGGAAACTTCAAGAGGCCCTTTTGTGGCTCCGGCAGCAGGCCCTTCCGGCGCTCCAAATAGGCCACCTGACCTC
This sequence comes from Emydocephalus ijimae, assembly GCA_004319985.1. Classification (NCBI taxonomy): domain Eukaryota; kingdom Metazoa; phylum Chordata; class Lepidosauria; order Squamata; family Elapidae; genus Emydocephalus; species Emydocephalus ijimae. The sequence goes on from BHEV01003326.1 coordinate 31,183, forward strand.
ATCCCCATTGGCAGGCGACTTAAAGCCTTCGCCAGCCAGTGGGACTCATCCACTTCGGACGCTTGGGTCAGGGATACCGTCAGGTTTGGCCTTGCCCTCGAGTTCCTTTCTACCCCCCCCCCCCGATTTCTACATTACATGTCCCCTCTCCAAGAACCACACCAAACGCAACCTCATGGATTTGGCAATTCAGCACCTAATGGACATTCAAGCCATCCAGCCAGTTCCTCCATCCCAGAGGGGACAGGGCTTCTACTCACACTTATTCGTGGTGCCCAAACACTCGGGGGGATGGGGGGCTATTTTGGACTTAAAGCGGTTAAACCGCCACCTGGTATACCACAGATTCAAAATGAACACGCTGCAATCCATCCTCCTGGGAGTTCGACATGGAGACTGGTTGTCATCCATCGACCTCTCCGAGGCATATTTACACATCCCAATACAACCCTCCCACTCCAAGTTTCTGCGTTACAGCTATAATAACCTACACTTCCAATACGTGGCCCTCCCATTCGGGTTGGCCTCGGTCCCCAGGACCTTTAGCAAGGTCCTGGCTGCTCTGGCTGCCCACCTCAGAACCATTCCAGTGCGGCTTCACTATTACCTGGATGATATTCTCATCCTCTCCCCTTCCAGGGAACAGGCCATCAGGGACACCCAAACTACCCTCACCTCCCTCCAGGAACACGGGTTCCTCATAAATTGGAAGAAAAGCCAACTGGCCCCTTCCACCCGGCTACCCCACCTGGGGACTATAATAGACACAGTCAAAGGGAGGGTGTTCATCTCTCCGGAAAGAATACTCAGCATCCAACAATCAGTCAAGCTCATCAGATGACTTAGGAAGGTCTCTCTCCTCGAATTAACCAAGTTGTTAGGTAAGATGATCTCTTGTATTTCCGTTATTCCCTGGGCCCGTTTCCACACTAGATCCCTCCAGTGGTTCCTGCTTCCGTACCACAGAGCCGGGTCAAGTAACTTAAGGCGCAAGGTCAAGGTCTTGCCAAGGGTTCTCACCTCCCTCCTCTGGTGGAGCAAGGCGTCGATCAACAAGGGCTGCCCCCTCAAGGAGCCACCAAGACTAACCGTCACCACAGACACCAGTCTGTCCGGATGGGGCGCCCATCTTCTTTCCCTTACAGCTCAGGGCAAATGGTCAGCGACAGAGAGGCTGTGCAATATAAACTGGTTAGAGCTTCGCGCCATCCACTTGGCCCTCCACAGCTTCCTCCCTCAGCTTCAGGGCCGCCACGTCCTCATTCTCACCGACAACATAACAGCAAAGGCTCATGTCAACAGGCAGGGGGGCACTCAGTCCTCAAGCCTAATGAGGGAGACCGAGCGCCTCTGTCGGTGGGCAGAGTCTCACCTCCTCTGACTCAGGGCAGACCACATTTCAGGCATCGACAACACCCGAGCAGATTGGTTGAGCAGGGCCACCATAGATCAGGCGGAGTGGCGCCTCCACCCAGCCCTGTTCAGGGAGGCGACAGCAATATTCGGTCTGCCAGTGGTAGACCTGTTTGCCTCCCCCCTCAATACCCAACTTCCACAGTTCATCTCCAGATTCCCGTCCCTAGGGGCGGATTTCTCTGTCTCAAGTCCCCCTTCTTCACCCGGACCCCCAATGGCTACAACTAGCCATCTGGAGGTTGAGCAGGAACGTCTGAAGAAGGAGAATTTCTCCACTGAAGTCATCAATACCATCTTAGCAGCCAGGCGTCCCTCCACCAGAAGGATTTACGATGCCACTTGGGACAATTTCCGCAAATGGTGTGCCAATCTCCTCATTGACCCAACGAACCCATCTGTGGCCCAAATCCTCGACTTTCTCCAGGAGGGTCTCAGTAAGGGACTGTCCCCCAACACACTAAGGCGTCAGGTAGCAGCCCTATCCACCGTCATTTCCTGCGAGGGTGTTAGTTCCCTCTCTCACCATCCCCACATCCGAGCATTTCTGAAAGGGGCCTCAAACTTATGACCACCGTCCCTTCACCGGTACCCAACCTGGGACCTCAACAGAGTCCTGACTTCTCTCACTAAGCCACCCTTTGAACCCCTAAGAGAAGTCTCTCTCCAGTTCCTATCCTACAAAGTAGTGTTCCTGGTGGCGATCACATCAGCCCGGAGGATTTCAGAGATCGCTGCTCTGTCAGTTAGGAAAGACCTGTGCGTCTTCCATTCTGACCGGGTGGTCCTCCGACTTGACCCTTCATTTCTACCTAACTCGGTTTTCCACAGGGCTCAAGAACTTATCCTCCCCAATTTTTGCCCCAGGCCAACTCATGAAAGAGAAAGTCTATGGCACACCTTAGACATCAGACGGGCCTTGCGGATCTATATTAAGCGTACTCAGACCTTCCGTAAATCCGAGGCCCTGTTTATTTCCTTTCAACCAAAGTCACAGGGGCTCAAGGTACCCTCAACCACCATAGGCCGTTGGATAAGGGCGGCCATTTCAAGGGCATACCAGGCCCAGGCCCTCCAAGTGCCCAGGGGTATCACGGCTCACTCCACCAGGAGTGCGGCAACATCAGCTGCCTGGGCTACCCAGGCCCCTATACTCGACATTTGCCGGGCAGCAACGTGGGCCTCCCCTTCGCCTTTCATTAGGCACTACAGAATCGATAGGTATGCCGCTGCGGAGGCTTCTTTCGGTAGAAGGGTCCTTCAGAGGGTGCTTGGGGATCCTGAGGAGTCAACAGACCAGACGGTGTCCCTCCCGTAGGACAGGCCCCAGCTTTGGTATGTCCCACTCTGGACGATCCGAACAGCTCTAAGGAGAATGGGCATTGGTTCTTACCTGACACGCCATTTCTCTTGAACTGAGAGGATCGTCCAGCCCCTCCCTTTTCCTTTCACCGTCTGGCGGGGTCTTGTTTCGGCCAATGCACTTTAACTCTAATAAGAGGAGAGCATGAATGCCTGTTTTCCTCTCGTCTTCGCATAAACTGGGGAACGCGATGGCAAGCCACATGATGGAAGGTGGAGCGTTCCTTAGAAATTAAGCTCAGCCTACAACAGCAGAGACTGAAGCTCCACCCACTCTCTGGACGATCCTCTCAGCTCAAGAGAAATGGCGTGTCAGGTAAGAACCAACGCCCATTTTGTGACTTAAGGAACTTCCTGGGCTTCCAACCGTGCCTAAGCAGCAGTAGAATTCATGGTTAGGTGGACTCATTGCCAAGCCCAACCAGGACTTCAGAAACTCATGCTTTGATCACCACTTGATTAGACAGTACAACATGTTCCTTGGAGATGATGTGGAAGCTACAGCTAGCAGCAGAATTACTGACAGGACTGTCCCACCTATTAAATTACACCTATACTAAAGCCATTGTACTGCTTTCCTTGTAAGCTTCTAATCTAGGCCCAATTTAAAGTGCTTGCAAAGTCCTAAATAGTCCTTAGGGTTGGGATTCACCAGGCAATAATTTGCCTGAATTGAATCTGCCTATTTAGGCTACAGAAGTTATTAAAAGACCTCCTTCACACGGTGTAGGAGAGATTGAAGGCTTTTCTGTAGTAACATAGAAATTATGTTTGTTTTACTCCATTGTGATTTCAGTCCCAGCAGTGCCTATTTTGGATTTGATTTTGGATTTCTTTTTTGTGATTAAGGTTTAGAGGTTAATTTGGATGTAGTTATTGTTACCATTTTGTTTTTTGAAGTTTTTGTGTGTTGCCCAGCTTTTGAGGGCGATTGGTATATATCATAAGTGTCTATAAATAAATATCTTGCTATCCAGATGGGGAGGGAAAAAGAAAACATAAATACTCATTTATTAGGATCGGTTGTGTAGCTGAAGTTCTTGGGAGTCTTGCCTTGATTAAGGATAGAATAGAAATAATTCAAAAGAGAACACCATCCTAAAATTATGACTTTGCAGTTGAGCCCATGGAATAGCCTGCTTCCTATTTCCTCTCCCTCTATAGCTTGATGGAATGATTTTATACTAGATCATAAAATCATTTTTTAAAATTACTTGTCATATTATAGTATGTTTGATCACCTCTATTTCAAAGAACCATCAGTTGGGTCATAAAAGTATGTTTTAAAGGCTGCTATATGAAAAAATAAGATCTTAATTAAAGTGAAAAAATGTTCCTCATTTTGATTGAAGCTGTATACAGAATAGGTTCCCTTCCCACATTTCCATGCTGAAGAAGGTGCTTGGATAGGGTTAAGACAGGGTTACTCTTAACAAAAAAACATACAATAGAGGAGTGGGAAAAACAAGGAGAATGTGGTCTCATGCCTTATCACAGATGTGAAAAATCTTTGCAGTTTTGGAAAGCTGGAGAAAAATACAAATATTTTTGATAACTGCTGCTAGTTTACTCCTGTTTCTGCTTTACAAGGATAGATCTTAAGTCATTTTAAAATTATGGTAAATATGTATATTTTAACCTGGCCAGATAGGCATAATTACGCTTCAGCTTGGAGTGTCATGTCAGAATTCCAGCATTTCAAAGAATATGAAAACGTATAACTCTTCCTCTTCATCCAACTATTTGTGCAGTCTTTCGTTTTGTGTTGCATTTGTTCTTCCAGAATGTATTCTACAAATGGAAATCTTTACTTTGGGCCCCAACTATCTCTGCTGTAGTGTCTGGGGAGAAAAAAGGTTGCCACTGAGACATATTGCACAATGCTAATATTATGAAAGAGATTGTGGTGTAATTGCTTACAGCTTATGTGTCCTGCTTCCTGTTTTCATTTTTTATATATACACATACATATAAGCTATATCTTTTACACAAGGAAAAAGAAATCACATTCACAAACACAACACTCTTCCCCCATCTTTGGGGGGGAAAACATTTTATTTGTAAAAATAGGGTTACATACTACACTAAAACAGTTTCTGGATTTGGTCGCAGCTAAATTTGGCTCCCTATCAACCCTTCATTAAAACAGAAATATAATAGCAGCTTTTGTATAGTAATCTCTGTGTGGTTTAATTTTTTCCCCAGTGTTTATTTCTGAAAGGATTGAACTGTAAAGGTTTTTATATTGTCAAATGTAATTACCTAAAGCTGAAGACTGTGATACCCAAAAGGGGCAGGTGAGGTAGCTCACATGGGATTGTGTGGTTTTCAGAAATAAAAGCTAGCTGGTTGTTGTCTTGTTCACTGCATGTACTGTGTTCTGTTGGATGTGGAATTAGCAGTAGTCTGAGTATGTGAAGTGAACCAAATGAACGCAATCCCCTCTCCTGCTTCTTACAACATTGTGATTCATAACTTTTGCAAAGTTGACATGGTTTTACTGTGGTGGCATGTCATGCCATTTCTTAAAAAGCATGCTTACAGCTTTTTCTGTAACATTACAGGACGATGTATTCACATCAGGAAGACAGATACATAGTGATAATCAAATGTTTGCTGGAATAGTGCAATTGTTTTTTATTTTGATACGTTTCATTCTAAACTCTCTTAGTATTGAGTACTGTTGGGGTAGAGCTAATAAGACTTAAGGTCAAATCCTGGTCATGAATATGGGTTATATGACCCTCATGCGCCATCTACTCAGTATACTTTACAGAGCTGGTAGAATGGTAAAATAGGGAAGAAGATTCCCCCAAAAGCTCCTTGAGGGAAAGATAATATAGCAAAAAAAAAAAAAAAGGACTGGCTGCTTTCGTGGTGTGGAGACAACAACTTGGTCCTCAACACTAATAAGACCAAGGAGCTTATAGTGGATTATAGAAGGAACAGATCAGACATCCAGCCCTTGCTTATCAGTGGAGACCGAGTGGAGTAAGTGGCCAGTTTTAAGTTTCTGGATGTTACCCTAAAAGAGGACCTGACATGAGGTGCCCACATTGCAGCCCTGGTCAAAAAGGCCCATCAGAGATTATACTACCTGAGACTTCTCAGAAAACAACAACTGAATGAGAAATTGCTGGTGACCTTGTACCGCTGCACCATAGTGAGCATTTTAACATACTGCACCTCTGTATGGTTTGCCAATTGCACAGTGGCAGATAAGAAAGCACTCCAGAGGGTTAATGTCATTGTCCAGAAGATCATTGGTTGCCTTCTCCCCTCTTTGGAAGAGCTTTATAGCTCCCGCTGCCTTAAGAAAGTTCAAAACATTCTCAAAGATCCATCTCATCCTGGGAACCCTTTTTTTGAACTATTACCATCTGGAAGACAGTACAGAATAATAAAAACAAGGACAGATACGCTGAAAAACAGCTTCTATCCCAGGGCAGTAGCTCTTTTGAATTCTGCTGTATAGTGCAGTGTTGGTGTGGTATCGGGGGTTTCCGATTCCGGTGTGTGAAGGGTGTGTGTGTTTATTTTCATGGTCATGGTCATGATGTGCACTGAAGATGGTGTTTGATTTCGTTGTACGAGGTGCAATGACAATAAAGTAAACTAAACTAAACAAATATACCAAGGGCTTGATTTTTTTTTCTTTTTCTGTTGCTTCATATGCAGGTGCCAATATTGCCACAGGAGAAGAAGTAGCCATTAAATTGGAATGTGTGAAAACCAAGCACCCACAGCTCCACATTGAAAGCAAATTTTACAAGATGATGCAAGGTGGAGGTAAGGTCACAGGCTTCAGAGACTGATGATTATGTTTCAGTATTTCATAAAGGCTTTGGAATGGCCTAAAGAGATTTGTGAATGAATGAATGATGTGTGTGCACATATCTCCCCCTTGCCAACATCCTCTTCTCATCTCTTTTTAGTGGGCATACCTTCCATTAAGTGGTGCGGGGCAGAGGGTGACTATAATGTGATGGTGATGGAACTTCTGGGGCCCAGCCTAGAAGACCTTTTTAACTTCTGCTCCCGCAAATTCAGTCTCAAGACTGTTCTGCTTTTGGCAGATCAGATGGTAAGTTCTTATTTGATTGTCTGTTCCTTGTGCTCTTTCTGATTCCCTTTCACAGCAATTGCTTGAGCAATTGCAAACCTGAGGCACTCAGATAAAGCTGAAAAAAGTTAGCAAGTTCCTATTATCTCTGTAGCTGTTGTAGAAGGAACCGTGCTGTGCTGTAGACTAGCAGCTGGGACAACTTGCCAAAGTTGAAGATGAATTCTCTGTGTTCTTTTCCGTGTTCCTTTGAAAATTTCTATCTTTTGGCTCCCAGCTTAGGACTAAATGAATTGTCATGTGTTTCACTTTCACCTGCTGTGGGTAGGTAGGGCTTCACTTTTGTGTTGAACTATGGGAAGTATTGAGATCCCCATATTTCTTGTTTGAGGTTACAGTGGGTCTTCCAATTAATGAGTTTACAATGTATATCTTACTATAAAATTATGGGCACTCTCTTCCTCTCCTTTCACTTTCCTCCATTCTTCCCAATCTATTTCCAGATCAGCCGTATTGAGTACATTCATTCCAAGAATTTTATTCACCGAGATGTGAAGCCGGACAATTTCCTTATGGGACTTGGCAAAAAAGGCAACCTAGTGTACATCATTGATTTTGGTCTGGCCAAGAAGTATCGAGATGCCCGTACCCACCAGCACATTCCCTATCGGGAAAACAAAAACCTAACCGGCACAGCCCGTTATGCCTCTATAAACACCCACCTTGGGATTGGTAAGTATTTTATGTTCCCACATGGTGGAAAATCCAATATGGTGGTGGGAGATCAGTTAAATCAAAATCTGTATTGTTATATTGGTTATCATTTTGGTAGAGCGGGATATATTAATTATCAATTTAACGGAAGCATTGTTCCTTTAATCTTGAGGTATTTTGTTCTTATTGCATGTTATTTTGCCCTGTGACAGTGCAAAATGATTGCATTATCTTTCAGATTAGATGTGCGTGTAGAAAGTGATTAAATATTCTGTAGAATTGTAAAGAAGAGTCAACTTGAGAAACTTAAGTCTTAGGCTTCCTTCAGGTTGTATTTCTGAGACAGAATTTATGTAGCAAAGCAAAATGCATCTTGCTGCTTTGTAATGTGTAATAGGTAGTCCTAAACTTATGACCACAATTGAGCACAATTTTTTTTTATTAAATGAATCATTGCAGTTGTTAAGTTACTAACATGATTGTTAAGTGAATCTGGCTTCCCCATTGAATTTATTTGTTAATTTGTTTATATCCTACCTTTATTATTTTTGCAAATGAGGTAGCTAATTTATCCAACACACCTTCTTCCTCCTCTTCCCCCCCCCCCACAACATCCCTGTGAGGTGGGTTGGGCTGAGAGAGTATGCCTGGCCCAAAGTCATCCAGTTTGATTTCATGACGAATGCAGGACTTGAACTCATGGTCTCCGGCAGTCACTTTTTTCAGTGGTTGTAAATTGAGGACTACATGTATATGAACCCAGCCACCATATGTAAAGCTATACAAATACAAATTTGCTATTTGAAGCATTTCAAAAGTACTTTTTAAATGCATTTTAAAGAAGGCAGCAATTTATTTAGTCATATCTGTATTGAATCGGCTGCTATTTGGGAATATGTCCCTTGAATTAAATTTGATTGTGGCAAGTTGTTCATTGGCTTGTCTTTCGTTGTAAAGGTGTTTTTCGCCAACACCAGTTATTCAGGGACGCATTACAATTTCTGGTTAAAATTTTAATTGAACATGCTGGCAAATCAAAGAATTTTTTTCTATTCCCATCCTACCACTGTAGTCTTAATATTCAAAAACCAGCCAGCATAGTCTCTATACTCTTACTGACTGCTCCTAATGAAGATTAAAAAGCTAAAGAATGTAGAGAAGAGGATAAAATGCAACAATGCCTTTATAAGGAAAAAAAATCAGGTGTTTGGGCTCTTTAATTTTTGGAGAGAAGAGAGACTGATAGAATGATTAAGTTAATTGACTCTATTGCAGAGTTCTGAAGTTCAGGTCCCTTTGTCTGGTTTGTAAAAAGGGATCTAAATAACAAACCCAACACTGATAATCATTTATTATTCAAACATGTGAATGTGTATTTAGGTATTTTAGGACCCATTGCTTGAATTGATATTTTTAAAGCATTGGACAAATGTGCGAATGTTTCAATGGCAACCAAAAACCTCTAGGTTCAGATGCAATATGCTTGCAACAACTAAATATATTTTCTTTGCGCGGTAGCTTACCATGAAACTTTGCTCTCCACTAGGAGATGAAGGGGACTGAATTGATTTAGGCTATGAGGCAGCAAGACAGTTTCTGGATCTAGTGAAAATTGTAGGCAGGTTCCAAATCACTTTTCTTGATTCTTCATCACATCACTTCAGAATATGAACCAATGATACAGTATATTATTAGAGTTCCTGTTCTGACTGATTAAAATTTGATTAGATGTCAAATTTTAACCAACCTTGTGCACTGTGTAATACTGGACTGTAGATTGAGAACCAGTTTGGTCTAGTGATTAAGGCACCAGGCTAGAAACCGGGAGACGTGACTTCTAGCCCCGCCTGAAGCATGAAAGCTAGTTGGATGACTTTGGGCCAGTCACACTCTCTCAGCCCAATGTACCTCAGAGGGTTTTTGTTGTGGGGAAAGGTCATTTCAGAATGTGGAAAAAAACAAATAACTACATAACTAAAAATAGGAGGGGGAAGGAGCATTAGGTATCTTTACCGCTTTAAGTTATTTCTAAAAATAATAAACCTGGGATAAAAATAAATAAAATTGTTACTTGCATTGGCCACTGGCATGATCAAAGAAGGAACCATTATGGCTTCAAAAGCATGCAAAATCGATCCCACATTCCACAAACAGACATGATGTGGTGTTGCTTTTTGGGAGTTTGGATACGGAAATAGTTTTTGCAGCTGCAGAAAAACTTATAGTTGACAGAATTGTCTTTATTTGACTGTGCTGAAACTGATAAAAGAAATGTTGCTACTTGGAGCATTGGGAGGCAGGGGTGTTGTAAACCCTATCCACATCACACATAGATGAGGAGATGGAGAGTCAGTGAGTGTTCTACATGCTCTGCATTTTGAACATTGCCCAGAAATACCAGGTTGCAATTCCCTCATAAGTTTCTGTTTTTAGCTGGCTAGAAGTGTGAGAGATGGGCTTCACACTCTATCTCAAATAATTACATTTTAAAGACACACTTTCATTTGCCTGGAAAGTTCTGAGCAGCAGGAGTGACCAGCTGCTAGATTTTTCCCTGCATTTATAATTAACTACAACTGAATTGAATGAAATATTCATTTCACTCCAACATTTGTGATAACATTTAGTCTGATTTTTCTTATTGCCTGATTTCACAAATAAAAGCCGGTTTGGTTTAGTAGTTTGGTCAAGGCTAGAAACTAGGAGACTGTGAGTTCTAGTGCCCTCTTAGTCATGAAAGCCAGCTGGGTGACTTTGGACAAGTCACTCTTAAACCTATTTACTTCAAAGGATGGTTGTTGTGGGAAAAATAAGAGGAGGAAGTATCGGATAAATAAGTCTAAGTTATTTATAAAAATAAAGATAGGATATAAATAAATAAATATGATAGCATAATATATTTTGAGAGAGAGCGAGGAAGGGAGGGAGAGGGGGGGAAGAGTAGGTTGATTGAGATTTGCAGTTGTCATTGTTGGGCTTGACTGGGATGTTCCAACTTTAAAAAAACTCCTTTCCCAAGGATCTGCTTCCCCAAAAAATTTCTCAGCAAAAAAAGTATGCATTACTTGAATGCAAATGATTTGCTCAGAATTCAAACTTGTCTCCTTGATTTATCTGTTCTCTGTGCAGCCTAAGCTATATAATTTTCAGATGTGTTCACTGTTCTCCCTTAGGCAGCATGCAGTGGGAGGATGATTAGTAAGAGGGGCAATCCACACTTTACTACAAGGAACTCCTGGCTTGGTTCCAGCGCTACATCATAACGTTGGGTATCTGTTATGAGGATGACATAAATCCATCCCAAAAAAGAAAATGTGGTTGACTAAACATAATGAATGGATTCACATATTATATTAAACCCAAATTAAACTAGGTTTTAATTTGTTTCTCATAAATATTTTCCAGGGAGCCCTTGGTTCCTAAGAATGTAGTTAGACTGACAGATTTTAAAATCTTTGTTATGGGCTGTTTCCCTAGCTTGGTGTTCTGCAGATGTTTTGGGATGTAGTTCTTAAGTTTCAGCAACCCTGGCTATATCATTCCACAGGAGAATTATATTAACTTACTTATAATCCATGGTGCAGGGCCTGGATATCCATTAGATAGCCTTTCCCAGTAGTTTCTGACTACACAACTGGAACAACTGAGAATGCCTGCCAAAGGTACCCATTCTTTTGACTTTCGAGAAGCTAGTGAAAAGGGGATCGTTAGGGATCAGTTGCAATCAATGGCCCATATATAATGTCAAATTGTAGTTAATATTCTCAGTATTAGAACTGTAAATTAGGTTATTGTTTTTAATCAATTCATTTTAACACTGATTTTGTATTTTGTTTTAAATTGTAAATTGTAAGCCGTCTAGAACATCTAGGATTCAAGTGATTAATATAGCACATTAATAAATTTATAATGACATCTTTTACATCTGTTTACTTATCCAGAGCTCAGAATGGCTAAGGGGTGTTTTAAAAAGTATAACACTTAAAACTGATTTCAACGGCCGTACTTGGCAGAAAAATATATTTGCATTTAAAAAGCCCCAAGATAGGGATATCTGGGCCTAGGAAAGATGAAAATCTCTTTTGACACAAATCGGGGGTTACAGTTGTAAAAGTTGAAGTTAAAAGTGTCATCCATCTTTTTGGATCCTTAAGGAAAAACACCAGCCTTGGAAAATTTTAGCCTAGAAAGATGAACATGAGAAACATCATAATTAACATGTGGTTCTTTTCTCTGTGATTAAGCTGACATCGTGTGCTAAATCATGTTTAGTTTTGGATTAGCCTGTTTATTAAACCTAGTCCCTGTGGCTTGTTCATACCATAGTTAAAACAAATTGTGACTTAGTAAGTTTTGTGAATCTATTCCTAATTTTTGGCAAAAGTGGCTACCAATAAGTGTGCAAAAAGTCTCAAACGTGAAACAATTCAGTTCAAGCCTTCATTTCAATTTTAGGGCTGGAATGTTTCTGGTAAGGTTGAAATGGGGTCAGAAGACTTTCAGCAAAGTCAGAACAGCCAGTTTTTCTACCTGCAGAGCTTGAGTTTAAAATATTTGGCACACTGATAGTTGCAAATTGTCTTTGATCTCATTACACATAAATATTCTTTCTTTACTTGAAACACTTTAGCAATTATCAACAAATGCATTTTTAGCATACAGGAATAGAGTTGAGTTTTTTGTTAAATTATTATATTAAATTTATAGCCAAAGACCTAAATTAAAGATTGGTAATTGGCAAGTGTGGTTATTTTTATTTTAAAGAATCCCTAGAATAAAAGACAAACCAAAAAGAAAGAAACCAAAAAGTTTCCAAAAGAAAGAACCAAACCAACCCAAAAAAATGAAAAAAGGAAACTTAAGAAATATATAAGTGACTTCCAATCTTCTTTCCAATAGATAATTACAAACTTATTGTCCTTCCAACTTAGATTTTCTACACGTCCATTTAGTTCCTCACTTAACCTACATGTTTCTTAATCTTCAGATCCATAGATTATGTCATTTATTTCTTCTATCAACAAAAATTAACATAATAAGCTGATCAAATTTTCTTTATAAAAACCTTGTCCTGTTCAAATCAAACGAAGATGAGGAATAAAATAACAGGGTTGAATTTGGTGAATGGTGAAAGGCAAATCTTTGAATTAAAGGTTCTAAGACTAGGAAAATGTCAGAATTTTTTTTAAAAAATATTTTTTTAATCGATTGAAAGGAGGTGGTAGATCTTGATAGTCTAAAACACAATAAATATATCAGTTAGAAAATTCTTTAAAAACATTTTGCCATAGCCTGCCAGCTTCATAGCCCCTGGATAAATGTAGCATATTAATCATACATTATTTGTGTCATGCTTTAGAGCCCATGTCTTCCTGAACTGACCTGCATGTAGAGATCAATTCTATACTATTGGAACATCCTAAAGAAAATTGTCTTGAGACTTTTGGAGAGGATAAATCCTCAGAGAATAATAGGAACTCTTGCAAGAAGTGAAGGCATTAACTATAATGTCTCAAAATATTGTTATTCAGGCCACTGACAAAAATGGAAAAAAATGTTTGAAGATGAAATTCTAGACTTCTAAAATGCCACGTTCTGCTCTTCCTAAATGTGGGATAAACCTATGCTTGGTTTTTCACTCCTTTGGATTTCCTTTTGCTTTTGCCCTGTTGTTTTAAAATAAGATTTAGGGAGAGGAGAAGGATGGACTGCAATTTTACGTTTTTGTCTCTGCTTTTCTGAATTGTGCACCAAAAATCCCCACTTTATTTGAATTCCTACAACAAGTTTAAGGTGTGGAAGAGAGTCGGGGAGTGAGTATAATCAAATCTGCTGGGATAGAAGATTAGAGCACAAAGTTGGAAGGGGAATTTCAGCCAGAGACTTTAGAATTGGGAGGAGCAACATGAAAAGGCATCTCTTGAATCATACATTCCAGTCAATTTTCACATGCTCAGAAGATGACTTACTGCATATGCCTGCCCCTTTCAAAGCTCAAGATATCTGAAATGCACACTTCAAGGTGCCCAGAAAAAGGGCCTGTAACAGGGCCGTGTCTAAATAGCTGGAAGAGGATAAAAATACGCTAGTAATTTCTCCTTTCTTGCTTTTTAGAACTTTGGTTCACTTCCTCCAGTATTGAATTGTACAGCAGAAGGCTAGGATCTTTCTAATTCTGCTGGTCATTTTTTTCCAGGACCCATAAGGGACTTAATGCTGAAATAAATCACTTTCTATGTGAACTTTTCATGCAGAATTCATAAAAGGAATTGAATGTGGGAGCTAGGGAGAGAAACGTAAAATGCAGTAAGGTTTGGTTTTAGCAGCTGTGGATTTAGTCCCTTAGTTTTAGCCATGCAAATGTTTGCATAGTCCCCTTTATGTTTGTATGTTGTTATTAATAACAGCTTACACACATGACGAAGAGGCTCACAGTGACAAGAGCTGAGCTGTTCCTCCTGCCACTCTGCAGTGAAACACCTTCCCCCCCCCGCCCCAGTCATGTTGATGCCCTGCCCACATAGTAGCTTTATGCAAGAGCCATTTGGGTCAATACACAGATGTCCAGGGGCACGGTCAGAACAACAGATGAGGCGAACCTGAGGATCAGAATTCATTGGATGGCAGGAAAATCTGGAGCTTGTAGGAAGCTCAATATGTGGCTTATTTCCCTGAATTAGTAAAATGTGGGCATGATAGCAGGGAATTAAAACTAAAGTATCACAGCAGATTCATATCTTCAAATGCAAATCACTTTGCTTGTAGCCTGATTTAAGCTAGGGAAAACAGTCAAAAAATGGGCGTAAAAGCTGTGGATAAGAGACTTTGCTCACTGCTATTCCTTGGCAATAAATCATCCTCCAACCTTTTGATGGCAACTTACGTTGGAAGACAGCTATCTGCTTGTGTCAGATTTCATTGTCTCATTCATCCAGACTAAGGAAAGAAAAAAATATCAAAGAGCTGGGTGTCTTCACAGCATAAGAAGATGGCAGGTATGAGGGAGAACACTAGAAGGATAAGGATGGCAGTCCTGTGTTTTGTTCCTATTAATGATGCAAAATGGCTTCCAGCATTGAGGGAAGCAGTAAAAAATGGGTTCTTGGTTGGCTTTGTATCTGGCTTCATTATGAAGCTGTGACAAAGTCAGTGACAGAAGCTGTGTGAATACTCGTAAATCTTTCAGGAAATTAGCATTTTTTATTTTTTTTTATTTTGCCTTTTAAACAAGGAGTTTTGCAATTTTGCTCTATGCTTTATGAAATTGTTTTCACAGAGCAGAATCAACAGATTGTTAAACACATTGATTAAACTGAAATAACCTTGTGACTGAATTGTCCTGCAGTTAATGCATTAGTTTATTTTAATATAGCACAGGGACCTTGCTATTTGTAACAGTACAGTGCCAAATAGATAATGGCAGAGAATTTAAAATGCAGCTCTGCCTGAAGTATGTTAGAGGTCAGGAGAGACTTCAAAGTCCAAAGCACAGACAAGTGAAAAAAGGTTAATCTTTGCCCCTCTAGTATGGATGTGAAAACTCTGATACGTTAACCCTTTGTATTGTCTGAATTTTGATTTGTACAAAGATGTGTACATTAAAGGAAAAATGTAAATTGAAATGACGATACATGGAAAATTTTAAACTAATTTACTTTATCTTTGGCGGGGAAAGGTAAGCTTTTTCTGTAGTGATCCCATCTCTATGGAACAAACTCTGTAGCCTTTGTAAGACCCTAAAAAACTGCTGTGTTTCTGAGCCTGGGGCGCTGAATGTACCAATAACCCGGTTTCCTGGCTATATTGCATTTCCTGGCTACATTGCGTCTGAATTTCTTGGCCCAATATAATATCCTGCTCTTGTATGTGTTGAATGGAATTTTTTAAAATATTACTTTCTGGTTTTGTGGTTTTTATTGTTTTAAAATGTTTTTAGATGTTTAAGCATAATTTATTTTCTGAATTGTAAGCCGCCCAGAGTCATTGACTGAGATGAGTGAACACAGAAATTGAGTGAATAAACAAACAAACAAATAAAATGCATTCATATCAATGTGCAAAGGTGGGTGGAAAAAAACACACAGATGTCCCTTCTCTTAAAATGGATTGCCAGTATCCTACCTTTATACAGAGGTGACAGAGTTGCTTTAAGAAATCCTATTTGTCCCAGCACACCTAATTCTGATAGATGTCACCTTTTTATTCTGTGTTTGTTAAATAGGGTATTCAGTTAAATGTGAAATAAAATATAAAATATGGCTCTGCCTCTGGGATTTTGTATGAGACAATGTTTGCGTCCTCTTTTCTGTCTTTAAAATAGACAGTTTGAGAGATCTGTTTGATATTAAGGCCAAACAGGAGCTCAGAGTTCAACACAGAAAGATGTTGACATCTCACCTGTTTGCAGCTCCTTTAAGGCAGCATTAGTGTCTTTTCTTGGGATTGCAGCATAGTCTCAGGAAAAGGCAAGTTTCATTTCAGGAATTACAAAGCGGTCCTTGTGTGTGCCTCTTTGCACTTAGAAGCATTTTTAAGTAATACATAGCCCTCTTAGATAGCCTGTGGCATTGCCTTGTAGCATCTTGTGTTGTGATACAGTCACTTAGGATAGTGGCTTTGGGTAGTACATATACAGGTAGTCCTTAACTGGGAACCACTCATTTAGTGACCGTTTGAAGTTACAACGGCACTGGAAAAAGTGACAGCACTATTTTTCAGACTTAAAACCATTGCAGCATGCCCATGGTCATGTGATCAGAATTTGGGCAGTAGGCAGGGAGCATGTATTTATGACAGTAGCACTGTTGTCCTGGGGCCATGTGATCGCCATTTGTAATCTTTCCAGCAAGCTTCCGGCAAGCAAGGTCAATTGGGAAAGCTGGATTTATTTAACAACTGTAGTGATTCACTTAACAACTGCCTTGCATAGCAGTGGAGATTTGGGGCTTACTTGTGTCCATATGTCAAGGATTAACATTTATATGGGGAACTTCTGGGGAGCTTAGAATGATGTGCTAGTTCTTTCTCCTTATTCCAATTTGTTCTTGCAGCAACTCTTAAATGGTAAGCCAGCCTGAGAATGACTGGCCCAACATTACCCAGAGGGTATATCCTGAACTAGAATATCCTAGTACCTCATTTAGCATTGATGCAAAGATACTATTACAGTGTCCCCGACTGACTAATTTAAAAACTTACTTGGGCTGTGGGCTTTCCAACATATAATTGGAATAAAACTGGATAAAATATGTCCAGTTATAAAATATATTGAAATCTCATTAAGTAGATTTTTTTTAGTAGACAGTGTGGGTAAAAAAAGAAAAGCGTACATATATACAGAGCTCCCTTTTTTCAGATTGTGGAGAATATGATCATTAATGAAAACAATCTCATATTTTTAAAGAATATTTCTTGCACTGTTCTGGATGTAATCCCAATAAGAAAATGGCATAATATGACAGACAAACCAAAAATTCAGGATTATAAAACAGATTTTTTTTTCTTTTTTGACAAAATAGACTCTTTTTCTTTTTTTGCCCATTGGCTAAATTTTAGTCAAAACCCACCATAGTTGACCAAATGTTCACTGAATTTGAGTGCTTAATTATCAGTTTCTGCCTATTTCTACTTTCAACCCCATCTCACATCCCACAATTTAAATATAAAATAATTATTTTCTTTTAAATTAGAGGTCCTTTTCTTAGTTTTAGAAGACATAATGGAAAAATGGTTACTCTATGAAAAAGGTTAGAAGTTCAAAATTTATGAGCGTGAAATAACATGTATTTCGTTGTGTCTCTACTTTGAGGATAGTAATCATGATTAAAGACATTATCTGGATGTTGGAGAGAATTTAAAGTGAAATGTAAAAATATAAGATCAACTCTAAATACTTATATTGTGCAATCTGGCTCTGAAATCAGTAGGATACGACAATAGCGTGTATAAGAAGAAATCAAAAGAGCCTCTTTTGATTTATACTTTTTGTATATTCTCTTTGAAATTTTATACAAAACACTATTTTTTAATGTTAGAGAATGCTTGATTTTTAAACATTAGTGTTTATATCATTAATTCAGCTTCTGTTGTGGGGAAACAAACATTGACATTACAAAACTGTAGCAGCTTTACTAGATGTTGCACATATATTTTTGATATCTTTCATAAGGATTTAATTAGTTTTCTGTTTTTTTTATGGACACTGGGCTGTTAAGGGATATAACTTCAGAGGCTTCCTTATAACTTCCTGCATAGTTTTTCAGGACTTTATAAGAAGCAATGGAACATTTAACATGCATTTTAAATGCAAGCATAAATAAATGCCTGGATTCCTGGCAAATTCCACCAAATGGCAGATTATGTAGCTTTCAGTTTGTCTTTTTCTCTTTCCCTAGTGTTGTTTTGAGCTGTTGCAAGATGACAATAATTTTCCTTTGTTTTGAGTTGTTGCTGGAACATCTCTAGCTATGCCTGTATTTGCATCTGTCTTTTTCCAGAACAAAGTCGCCGTGATGATTTGGAGAGCTTGGGCTACGTACTGATGTACTTCAATCTTGGCTCATTGCCTTGGCAAGGTCTAAAAGCTGCCACAAAGCGACAGAAATACGAGCGCATCAGTGAAAAGAAGATGTCGACACCCATCGAAGTACTCTGCAAAGGCTATCCTTGTAAGATTTCCCTTATTTTCAAGTTATAGGTTCTTTTTTTTAATGGTGTGCGCATAGGCATGCCCAATTTAACAATCCTAGTCTAGTTTTTTTGTAGCCCATCTTATCAATTTAGGTGGAAGTTCTTTATTCTGTTTGCAAAACACTGGACAGCAGTACATTTTTGAAATAAAAAAACCATGGAGGACAATAGCTGTTAGAAAGACAGTATGCGGATTATATGTAGCTTGTCTGAATTTAGAAGGGAAGGTTGCATGTTTAGATGGCTCTATAAGTGGATTGGAGGAAAAAGATGAAAACAGGACCAAGGATTAGCGTGAATAAATAATGTGATTACTTGAGCAGGGTTGCGGGGCGGGAGTACAGAATTAGGTTCAGCTTTGGAAAAGATCCAGAAAGCCATGGTCAAAATAGCTAGGTCCTCTTTTAGTGACAAGGAGTCAAAGGGGAACTCCAGGGAGGATTTTAATAGTTGGAATAGATTAATCCTGTCTTCAGCATATCCAGCTTAATTTTAATTTTAAAAAAATCAAAAGGCAGAATGAAGTTTCATCATTTGGGCCTTTAGCATGATATCTGCAAACCTCAATGTGCCACTGATGTCTTGATGTTTGCCTGGCATATTTTGTTCTGTTTTTGTAGCTAGCACAATTGAGAACTGCAAATATTCCAAGAATATTTCAGTAGTCTGTGTATGTACTAGAGGTTTTTCTAAAACCCCTGGTATATACAAACTGGCATATACCAGTTTTTTTTCTAAACAGAAAAAAAATTGTAGGGATCTGTAGCTCAGTTTGGGGATCCACCTGTTTACAAAAAAGGCAAATGATTTGGAGATGGTTAGAAAGGACAATTGAGAGCAGGTCTTCCCAAGTTTGTCTTTTAATATAAGCCGTGGTGGTGCAGTGGTTAGAATGCAGTATTGCAGGCTAATTCTGCTGATTGCCAACTGCCAGCAGTTCGGCAGTTTGATTCTCACCAGCTTTAAGGTTGACTCAGCCTTCCATCCTTCTGAGATCAGTAAAATGAGGACCCAGATAGTTGGGGACAATAGGCTAACTCTGTAAACTGCTTAGAGAGGGCTGTAAAGCACAGTGAAGTGGTATATAGGTCTAAGTGCTATTGCTAAGTGCTGTTAAAAACAATTATTTTGTGACTGGCCGCATCCATCATGGCAGTCATTTTGAGGAATGTCCCCACTGGGCTTTCAGAATTCCAAATTTTTCCTCTGTCTCCAAATGTTTGGAGGCTCCTATTTTATCTAGATGACTAAGATGACCCCCTTCACTCCTCAGGATTAATGTGTGCATTGCAGACAGAAGACTTTCACTGCCCTCTGAACAGGAACTAGTGCTGTTGGGATCTATAGCATGAAACTATATATAGGCAGGTGGGGGTGGTGAAATAACAGTGCCCAGAGAGGAATAAAATTGTTCTTGCTAATTATTCCTTGTTGCCGTCTCTCATTTCTGCCCCAGCTGAGTTCTCTACATACCTCAACTTCTGCCGTTCACTGCGGTTTGATGACAAACCAGATTACTCTTATCTGAGGCAGCTGTTCCGCAATCTTTTCCACCGTCAGGGTTTCTCCTATGACTATGTATTTGACTGGAATATGCTCAAGTTTGTAAGTAACCATAATTTTTTCAAAAGGGTGGTAATTGGTATAGTAGAATTGTTTGCATACCAGGGAGCTGCACATAGATGGGAGGGGCTGAAAGCTAAGGATGCTGATGAAGCCTCTCTCTCTTTAATGCTGGATTATGTTTTGGGGTCCCTGTAGTGTATATTTGCCAGTATTTTCAACCTGATTCCCTCCAATCTGTTCAACTTTGGTTCCTGTAATATCCAACTAGTAGGAGGTGGGGAGAATGGGATGAAATCCCGTATTGTATTTATGGGGTTCTAAATTGAGAAGATTTCCTTGTGAAATAAACTTTTCAATGGGCTGGTTATAATGGCTTCTGTAGTGGTTGCCTAAAAAGTAGCATCAAGATCTAAGTGCATAGGAACTCCAAAGACAGCCGAAGACAGATCAAGGTCCTGTAATATTTTCTTATTGACCCTTAACCACAAGCTCTGTGCCCACGTTTTACTGCTTTCTAAGTAGATAGCTACTACGGCAAAACAAGTTTAATTTCTATATGTTAAATTCCAACAGTGCATCTGTTTTCCTTTATGTTTTACAACTACAATAATGGATTCTGATATTTTACTGAATCTTCAGTCGGAATATTGCTTGCCCAGATTTCTTTTCCCTTTGGACAGAAAAACTGAAAGGATAAATACTAATGTGCAGCAAAAGCTGAATTTGTAAGCAAAGAGCTTGATGGCTACAGGCTGACACACACTTCTTGTCCCATTCAGAAGTGGAGGAAGTTGGGAAAGCTCTGCAAAATAGATTCTGACTCAGTAGGCAGAAATTGGGGGATTTTGCTTCTTGGTTTTTTTCTCAGCTGCTGTTGCAGTTGTTCATGCATGTGCATAAAGTGATTGATACCTCTTAGCAGTTATTAAAGCATTGTGGGCCATTAAATGTTTCAGGGAGCAGCCCGGAATCCTGAGGATATGGACCGGGAGAGGCGAGAGCATGAACGAGAGGAAAGGATGGGGCAGCTCCGGGGTTCTGCTACGCGGGCACTGCCTCCTGGCCCTCCTGCTGGGGCCACTGCTAACCGCCTCCGCAATGTCGCTGAACCCATGGCCTCCACACCCACTTCCCGCATCCAGCAGTCTGGTGAGTGGACAGAAAATGGCATGCACAACTTTAGTGGTAGCAGAAGTATGGCCAGCCATGCTGATCTCTTCCGCACTTCAGCACTTTCTTTTCATCCCAAATCCTGACTGGTTGACCCTATCTTCTATTTTGGAAAATTTATCCCTGTGATAAATAAGTTTTAAAAATTTTTAAAGGAATCTCTTATTAAAGCCAATAAAGAGTAAATCTATTTCAGTTTCAAAACTTGAACAGATTAATCCCAATTATGGAACCTGTTGAGGAACAAGTCAATCTTTCTTCCAGTATTAGAAGCAGGAGCTCTCCTTCTTTTCAGAGTACAAATCCAATAAACCCACCATCGCAGGGCCGATAGTCCTTAGTATGCCATGGACATTTCCCTGTTCCCACCCTATAACTTTTCCTTCCTTTTTCTTTTCTTCCTTCCTTCTTTCTTCTCTCAACTTCATCTTGTTTGTATAACTTCAAAATATCAGTTATAAATAATTATTCCCTTCTCGCCAGGAAACACATCTCCCAGGGCAATTTCACGGGTAGACAGGGAACGCAAGGTCAGCATGAGGTTACACCGAGGAGCCCCTGCCAACATCTCCTCTTCTGACCTTACAGGACGGCAAGAAGTGTCACGGATTTCAGCATCACAGGTGAGTTTCTTTTGATGATCCTATTTCATTGAAAAAAATATTTCTGTACTATCTTTTCTGATAAAAATAATCAGAGCAATATCTTATTACAATAAGACCAGCAATAAAAGCTTAAGTATATCCCATCCTAGCCCACTGGACTATCCATCGGATCAGGCAAAGGGAGAATAAATATTATTGATATGTGATACCTCAACTTCCTTGGATTCTGAGAAGTATCTACAGGTAGTCCTTGGTTTACAGTCACTTATTCAGTGATTATTTGAATTTACAATGTAGTTACAGTGGCTCTCTCAAGTTCTGGACATCACAGCAGACCTCCTACACTCACACTATGCCTCCCCCATCACTCACACATACTGTTCCATCTGGCAGCAGCCATTTACCTATGTGCTGGTCGGCTTGCTTCCTGCCAGGTTCCCTGCTGACTTTGATTGTTGGAAGCTGGCAGGAATTTCCAAGGAGGTGCTTGCTCAATAGGAACTGCAGAGATTTCTGTCATGAAAGCAGTGCAGTCACCTGCTTAGAAAGCAAGGTCCAGGAAGTGCAGGCTTTCACAGACCATACAAACACTGTGGATTCAAATATCAAGTAACACCAACTCTTGGTAAGACATCAAGGACAACAGACTGGCATTCCTAGACCGAAGTTCTGATTGGGACCATTGGCAATCTAGAAATAGAGATCTATAGGAAACCCATACACAGAGTCCAGTATCTGCTGTTTGACTCCCACCATCCATTTCAGCACAAACTAGGAATCATCAGGACACTCCATCACAGGATAGAAAACATCTCCACCCTCAGAGATGCCCGAAAAAAGAAAAACAGGCATCTGGTAATTCTTAAAACCGGTGTGTATCCAAATTGGGCTTTTTTTAAATCAGCATCTGGATCCAACAAAAGAATTGCAGACAGAGCTGAGACAGAAGAACCTGGTCATTTCTTACACCACTGATTTAGTGGAGAAATTAAAACGGATATTTGGAAAATGCCTCATATCTCTGTTCTTCAAACACACCAACACACTAAGAGAGAGGCTTGTCAATCCTAAATAGCAGATACCAAAAGCTAAGGGTAATGTTGTGTATGCCATCCAGTGCAGTGAGGAGTGTTCAGAATTCTAAATTGGAGAAACCAAGCAGCCTCTACACAAGAGGGTGGCCCAGCACAGGGAAAGCAACACTACAGGACCAGAATCGACCACACACCTTCATTTAGAAAAAAAAGAACACTCCTTTTTAGATAGGGAAGATGGATGGTTTGAGAGAGGAGTGAAGGAGTCCATCTATGCCAGAATGGGAAATCCTTCCCTCAGTAGAGATGGAGGCCTCAGACACAGTCTGTCCATTGGGGGGGTTTTATGCTGCTCTTTCATCAATTTCTAAGATTGAGGCCAGTTCACGGGTTCACCAGGGAGGCCACTTTTAGTGACCCAGGTAGGATGGAGGATTTAGCAGTTGGAACATTTACATCCCAATAACTCTCTGCCTACTCACCTAACAAGCCTATGCAGATTAGATGAGAAATGAAACCTCCCTGGAGGACATATATGGGATCTTTCGAACCAACTTGTTCAGGCTGAAGAAGCTATTTGGATAAGCAGTGAAATGTTTTGAACCAACAAGAAGTCCAGTTGCCATGATTCAACTTCCAAACAACTCTGCCTGGATGACTGGGAATCTTCATTGACATACAGTCAGTCCCATGATGTTGCACTTTATGACTGTATTGCTTAGCGGCAGAAATTATGATTCCAATTGCCTTTGTAACTCAAGGAATATCTGAATTGATGTCATAATCTAGTTTTATGGATTAGTGTTTATCATAATTGTCACTTAAGTATGAAGTAGATTTCCAGTAGATTCAAGAATATCAGTCATCTACATTTTTTTTTTAAATGCATTCACCCTGTTGTCCGCTTAATGCAGGGATATCAAACGGGGGGCTCTTGGGCCAGATGTGTCATGTGCAGGCCATGTAACTTAATATATTGATGAAAATCTTTCTCAGGGTGAGGACAGAGGGATCCATTTTGGGAGAAGGAATATAATGGGATCACCTCTTCAGAAGGGAGAAAAAGAAACTATGGCAGTCCCTCTGTACCTTTCCTATGGTCCTTTTCTGCAGCCTATTCAGTTCTTGTTTATTTGCAGACCAGTGTGCCATTTGATCACCTGGGGAAATAAAGAATGGATTCCACCAGACCAGTGTTTGCTCAGGTGAGTGTCTGCCTTGCCAGCCCGTTCTGTGACGACAGCATTATTATGTGATCAAGTGAATGGTAGCTCATGCAGGGCCCACCTATTTTCTGTTTAAATCTCAATGGAATGGAAATGGGATAGTTGTGTTTATAGTCGTCTCATCCCATGACGAGAAAACTGGACTGTTTTTTTCTGTCCTGGCAATAAGGGACATAATGTTCTACACTTTAATAATAATAAAAATAAAAATAACAACAACAACAACAACAACAACAACAATAATAATAATAATAATAATAATAATAATAATAATAATAATAATAATACAGCCAGTTCTTTCAATTAGTGTGTGTTAGATGGGGTGACACGGTAATTTACCACTGTGGAATTGTGCAAGTGTAGTCATATAAGATTTCACAGACGTATTGATCCCCACTGGCCAAGTGAGCGCTAGGTTTCAGTCCTGAGTAGCAGGCTATTGGCATTGTTTCACCAGAGACATTCTTGAAAGCCTGAATCTGAAGAATGACGATGTAACATTTCTTGAAGAGCTGTACTGTAGTGTTTATGGTTTTGGACTAGAGATAGGGTTATGAGTTTCACATTCCCATTTGATTATGGCTAAATTATAATACCAGGTCTGTCATCTGAGGGAGGGAGCAATTTATATTATTGTTTC
Source organism: Emydocephalus ijimae (assembly GCA_004319985.1). Taxonomy (NCBI): domain Eukaryota; kingdom Metazoa; phylum Chordata; class Lepidosauria; order Squamata; family Elapidae; genus Emydocephalus; species Emydocephalus ijimae. The sequence goes on from BHEV01003326.1 coordinate 55,665, forward strand.
AAGTTCCTGAAAGAAAATCAGGTACAGATTTAATAGAATAAAATATTACTTTTGTTTTTAAGGATTTATATGATAGTGAATATTTGTCCAGGGGGATAGATCAGTTTTTCTCAATTTCAGCATCTATAAGATATGCGGACTTCAATTCCCAGAATTCCCCAGCTAGCCTGCTATGAATCCATGAATCTTATAGTTGCTGAGGTTGAGAAAAAACACCATAGACTCAGGATAATTGCCATTATTTAATTTTACTGCCAATACATTAGAATTTGATGTTCTTTTCTTTGAAAAGCAGATCTAGATCTATGCAGCTATGGGTTTCACATCATGGAAGCCGGAAACATAGCTAGTATACACAAAGTAAATACAGTACTTTAGACAATTTTGTGTTTCTCTTTTGTCTCTGAGGTTTCAGTTTGGTTCTTTATTCACTGTGAATTGGTAAAAAAAAATTCTTAAAAGCAACGTAATCAAACATGAAAATACCTTAAAGCTTCAGAGATAACTTTGCACTCCTTGCAAATAAAATAATATTGCATAAATTCTGATTGGTGTATAGCTTGAAAAACACATGAGGGCAGATATGAGATTATTTTCCCTGTTTACTTTTCCTCTTTCAATGCAGTTTCTAGTCAAAAGCTCCAAAGATTGATGGGCATGGGGAATCCTTCATGAAATAAGGGGTAACTTATTTAAGGGCTAAGCCAATGTATCAGAAGAAAATCCAGTGTTTGAATATCTGAGACAAAACCACTTTTTAATGCTCTGTTCTTTTCTTCTTCTTTTTCTAGTGTCTTCACTGTATTTTTCTTTTAAAAAACAAAACAACAAAAACAAATTAAAAGGAAAAAACAAACAAAAAAAGCCAACCTTTTTTTCCCCCCCGCCAGCAACAAGGAGAGGATCTGCCCTGTGCTGGCATTCTTGTCTTTCCTGAGATCATCGGCTGTGTTCCCGAACCAAATTGCCTTTGACAAGTCACTCATGCAGGAGCCTTGCAGGAACACCTTTGCTGCTGTTGTGCAGCTTCCTCTCCATAGGCCTTGCCCGTCTCATGCCAGCAAGCTGTGGCCACCACCCAGATCTTTCTGCTCCCCTTTCTGATCTAAATGTATCGTTCACAAAAAAAAGAGAAGCCTTATTCGATATTGTTTTGAAAGTCCAGTTAGTTAAAAAAAGAAGGTTTCCAACGTAATTTTAATCACATCTTTGTTTTGTGGTTCTTGGGTGGGGAGGAGGATGTTTACAGGAGACTTTAAAAATTCCAGCTCCAAGGAGCTTGAGGAGGTGGTTTAACATTCATTTCAAATTTGGCTGCACTAGTAAGCTGGCACTGCCTCCAGGGGAGATTCAGTGGACGAAGGCTGCTATTTGTATTCAGGCATTCTTTCTTTTGGGGACACCACTGCCCCTGTGTGTGCATTCGTGTGGGATGCTATAGGCATACCAATAAGGTGAACAGGACTGGCACGGCAGCAGTTGTGTGTTAAGGGTGTGGGTGTGGGTAGCAATATCTGCTGTGCAAGACAGCAACAAATGTGAAGGGTGTAGAAATGTACCCTGATTCTAGTGCAAGGGATGGCAGTCTCTCTCTCTCTCTCTCTTTCTCTCTCTCAAGCAACCAGTTTAGATGTGTTTAGTTTTTTTATTATTTTTATTTTTATTATTTTGTTTTTATTATTTTCCTGCAGGAGTCAGGGGATGGAGCTGAGGGAAAGGGAGGGATATATGAATGATGGGGGCGGGAGGAGAAGCCACAGTGATTGCAGAGGTTACTCCTTGTACCATCGATTTTGAAGGACAAACACATCTTCCCTCCTCAGTAAGAAGATTTCTTCTACTTTTTTGCCCCATTCTTGTTTTTAAATTTTTAGGTTTTATTCAAGAAAATCTGTCTTTAGTTCTGCATCACAGCCATCATCAACTGTCCTCCAGCCCTTGGCTTGTTTTTTGTTTTTTTTCTAAACGTTGGGCAGTCTGGAATGTTTGGAAGTGGAACAGCCTTGGCGTTTTTGGGTTTTTTTTTTTAATTCTTCTATTTAACACAGGTTTTTTGTTGTTGTTTTCCCCTAATTTATTTACCCTGCTTACTGTGTCTCTCTCCTTTTTTTAATTAAGTAAAAAAACCTTTTTATTACTTTGTAATTTTAAAACAAAAACAAAAAAAACAAAAAATTGAACTTTGGGGGGGTGGGAATTTTGTACTTTTTTCCTGTGTAAATATTGGACTTTTTTGAGCTTTATTGTGGTTGTTAATTTGAAGTAATAAAGTAGAAAATGATAAAGTGATAGAAGTTTCTGCCTTTTTTTCCCTCTTCTCTGCAGTCAACCTTGTGATATAGGCAAGAAGTATCATTTTACGTGCAACCTCATCCGTTGCTCTGTTTCCAAGTTCCAGGAAAAATATTGACTCAAGAAGAGTATGTACATCATTTGCTCACCTAAAAATAAAGCAGATATAGCTTTCACTTTCTTAATTGATTCTGATATAATAAGAGAAAAGCAAATTGTACATGCTTCAAACTATGCAATCTTTGTTTTGGACCTAACCACACAGGTTCTGGAAATTGAAATTTCTTTTCAGATTACATTAAAGCCAATCCAAATTAACTCAAAATCAATATTTCCAAGAATGCATTAGCCAGGGATCCTTTTAGAATTTAAATAATAAAAAATAAAAATACCTTTTGGAATTTCAGCAGTAGAGAGTGCATCATTTTTAAATAAACAGGATTCCATTGTATGTAATTTAGGAATAATGCATTAATTGCTCCTTGTTGTTTATGTAAGAAAAAAATCATTGCCTCTGATATACTTCCCCAAAATTCTGGTATGTTATGTTTGTTTTTGGTTAATTTTTACTTTAAATTATAAGATCACCCAAATGGTGATTCTGGGTAGCTAATGTAAGATTAAAAGCAAAGTAACGTGAAAGAATGTAGATTTCATCTTCGGAAGGAAGAAGAGAGCATTGAAACATTAAAGGACATGAGAAAATAGAAAGTGTGAGAAAGAAACTCAAAATACAGAGAAAGAGTTGGAAAGGACCTTGGAGGTCATTTAGTTTAATCCACTCCTCAAGCTGTAGACCATTCAGGACAAATGGTTGCCCAATCTCTTCAAAACTTCTGGTGATGGGGCACCCACAACTTCTGAAGGCAAGCTGTTCCATTAGTTGGTTGGTTGAATGAATGAATGAATCTGCTTCCGAAAGGTACATTGCTCCAATCAATAAATTGGAGCAAAAGTTAAAAAGTGGTTAAAAAATTCAGAGGGATTCAAAGGTTCAAAATTTCACAGGTGCATGTGACACCCACCAAAACATGCTCTCACTGACCAGCCATGACTTTCATCAAGCAGAAATGCCACCTGGTTTCTCTGCTCAGAAGTACCTTATGTGAAAACTGCTTTGTAGTGCAACACTTACTTTCAAATCAACCCCACTTAGTGTGATACTACAAATCAATCCCTCCTTGATTTTGTATGATGTAAAATGAGGCAGAGGAAACTCTTGATAGGCTTAAAGTCTGTAGAGATTCTCAGTCATCCAGGTCATGGTTATCCCAAAGGTGCTTTTTCAGGAGGAAACTGGACTTTCTTGTTTTTTTTCTTTGAAAATGTTTCACTTCTCATCCAAGAAACTTCTATAAATCCTTCCATTCCCCACTATCCTGTCAGAGCTGAAGAAGCTTCTTGGAGAAACGTCTTCAAAAAAAAGGCCAATTGCCTCCTGAAAAAGCACTTTGGGGATCTTGACAGACCTTCAAGATGTTTTCATCCCATTCTGCAACAATAAAAAGTATTCTTGGAATTTTTTCTGCTTCTGAGTCCTGACCTTGCCTACCCTAAAGGCTAAAAAAAAAAAAATACAGCAGAGCCAAATCAACCCACAAATATATTCTAGCCTGGAATATTGGGGCTATTTTAAATAATGTATGCCTGTCTCCCTATGATACTTAATTCCTATGAATAAAAGCAATTTTTCATGTTCTATTCAAATTGTATCTGACAATTTTCATATGAAGAATCCCAGCATACCAACCATATATTCCAGTGATCAAAAGTCTGCCTTGTGTCTGAACAAGATGCTGCAATATTCAGTACAAACTTGTCGTTTCCCTCATAACCCTATATAAATATAGGCCAATAAAACCCAGCCATGGCAATCAGATCCGGTTAATAGTGATTATCTTTTCAGCCTGCTTCATACATGGTTAAGTGCAGCTTTGTCTTTCACTCTGACTAGGGTCTTCAAACTTGGCAAGTTTAAGACTTGTGGACTTCAACTCCCAGAGGTCCTGAACTAACATGACTGGAGGAGGAAGTCTTAAAGCTGTCAAGTTTGAAGACCCCTGGCCTAATATATGAAAGGCATTGCAGACAGAGGTAGGATTCTACCAGTTCGCACCTATTTTCTAGAACTGGTTATTAATATTCTAAGCAGTTCAGATAACTGATTGTTAGAAGAAATTACTGGCCTAATCCTGTAAGGAAGGCAGGAAGAAACATTCTGGTGTTGCTTACAGAAACTGCCTCTCTGTTAACCTTTATTACATTCTTGGCAGGACTAGACTTCCTGTCTCAGGAACTTCTCTGGAGTTTTTTTTTCCTCCTTTGCTGGTACTTTGCTTGTGTGAAGTGACCAAAGTTACAATGGCACTGAAAAAAGTGACTTATGACCATTTTTCACACTTATGACTGTTGCAGCATCCCCACAGTCATGAAAGACCAGGCGAGGAGATGCATGCCTCGATGTGAGTGATATTGAGTTGGCCATGCCCAGCCAATAGCATGACAACCAAGCCATGTCCACCCAGTCACATGACCACTGAGCCACACCCACCACCTAAGCCAAGCTCACAGAACCGGTTGTTAAAAATTTGAATCCCACCCCTGGCTGTAGCATTGTCAAATGAATGTTCTGCATTGATGTTCTTTACATGTAGCTGCACTCTGCCTGCAATCCCCATGTCTTCCACAGTAGCCCATTTAAGTTGGGAGTGGGGGGGAAGAGAGGTACTTCATGCCCTGTTGGGCCATAATGCTTCCCTTGGTTATCTATCTCCTCTGCTTCTGCCTCAATATGTTGCTCCTACATTTGAGAAAGCTGTACCAGATTTCTTCACTCTGTTCAGTTGTTTCCTGCAGGAGCCTAGTTGAGATCTGATGGTTCAGTTCAATCCCTTAGTGGTGTCATTGCCGCTTAAAAATGGTAGAATCAAGCAAAAAAACCGCCTCCCCTCAGTCTTTTCCACCAGTGGTGCGTTTCAAAATAGTTTACCACCAGTTTGGAGGGCATGGCTTGGGTGTGCTTGGCACACACGCACACACTTTGCACACATGCCGAAGCTTTCTGACTCTCCTGCAATCCTGCACTCTCCCTGTCACTTCAGCAGCTGAAGCACGGCAATCTGCTGTGCCGCACAAAGTATTAAATAAAGGTCAGTATGAAAGCCCAGGTGGGCAGCTCCTCAGAGAGAACCAGTTCGTTTTCCGCTAATCTTTGGTGCTACCGGTACACCAGAACTGGGCCGAACTGGTAGAATTGCACCACTGTTTCCCACCACAGAACTGTTACTTTGAATGTAACGCTACTGTTGACTCTACAAAGGGTCTTCCTTGAAAAGGGAGGCTGGCTTCCAATAGTGAATATTCTAAACTACAAAGAAGCTGCTGCAGCTGCTTCTGCCAATGATAACTAGGCAGTTGTGATGGTTGGATCTGAATTGGGCACGTGTACCACCAGAAAAGTGCTGTCTTGGTGGGTACCGTGTGCTTTACCATTTTATACTACTGGGTTACAGAATTGATTAATATGCTTTTTTGTACGTTAAGATGCATATTAAAAAATCACCCAAACTAAGACCTACCACTATGCGAATTTGAAAGTACAATGTAATATTGGCACAGTAATGAAATAGAAAACTGAACTTGATTCAAAATAAAACAATCCTAAAAGCTGCAACAGGGACTGGGTTATATAAATAATTAGGAGAGGTTAAATACACAAGCCACTGAATTCTTCAAATCTTCTTGCTCAGCTGACCTGGAACAGAACAAATCTTCATGCATCACATTGAAGTACAGTCTATTTTATTATTTGTTTCAATTATTAATTACTTCACTATGATTTGAATAAATCTCCATTAATTTACTCCATGCCATACCATGGACAGTAATTTATCAACCACAATTGGTCCACATAAAATGCAAAACAATCCCCCAGTTTCAAGTATAAGAATAATTCACTATTTTCTTCTAAAAGAGAAAAAAAGACTTGTTATAGGTACAGATTTCATTGTTGCCAATCTACAGCAAGAAAAACAATTATTGGCACAGAAGCCAACCTGAATCTGCTACTCTTATTCAGATGGAGCCTCTGCAGAGAAGGATCAGAACTGGTTGTACTTAAGTGGCACAGGCAGTCAATGCCCTACTATTGTAGACTCCCAACTGCCATCATAAGATCAGCTGGTGGAGGCAAGAACTATGGCATGAGGAATAGCAGTGCCTTTACTGCTAGCTCATCTCGTCTAAATTGGGACTTGGAATATGAATGTGCAGGAGGGGAGAGTTTCCTGGGGCTGGAGTTGGTTTCTGAGAACAATCTCCATGGCTTTAACAGGAAGGATGAAAAGGCAAGGAAGAATCTATTTCCTATACCATATTTATAAGAAAATCTGTAGTCTTTCATTCAAAAGTGCTGTATACATAGAAGCATGTGTACATGTACACTTTTTCACTATTATTTATCCAAAATAAAAGCTAAAGTAGTTTGTTCCAATAATTTATTTTAAAATAGTTTCTTGCTGCTGAGAATAGAAATATAGATAAAAAAAATTTTTTTGGGGGGGGGGTCTAATCTTTTTTGAGGATAATCGTCTTAAATTTAAAGTGTAGCAGGAAAATCATGTTAGTAGTATTCTAAAAATGTAATTTTGCCTGTTCTTTTTGTGGTTTATATAGCAATCAATTTTATTTGGTCATAAACCAGCAGATATTTTGATGTAATAAAGCTTTGTAATGGAATTCCCATTGAATTAATTAATATCTAGCATAGCTTTAGGCATGCAAAAAATACACATTGATATTAATTTCTTCCCTTTCTATTAGTGATGTACTATAAACTGGGACAGCTGGATCACAAATTGTTTATCTCATTCATTCATTCAAAAGAATTCTCTTTGTCATTATTTGGGCAACTCACAAAATCACAATAAAACCAACAGTCAAACCCAAATCCTGACACCCTAACAATTACAGACAACCACTGAACTCTAGCCTCACTTCATCCCAGTAATTGTGGGAAGAACCAGCTTTTTTTTTTAAAAAAAAAAACTTATTAATTATACAACTAAAATGTCAAACAAACACATACACAACACACAGGAAGAAAAAGAAAAAAACGATTAAAAAAACTAGCAATTCTATTATCGACAGTCTTTGGTTCCTTGTTTGTTATCAATATTGGTGACATATTTACAAACATCTTATTGCGAGTATATAATTACTATCTCTTTTACATTTTACAGTGTTTACTAATATATTTTCTATTTTTGTTCTATCCAGTTATACCAGCATTCCCTGCTTCTATAATATTCTGATGTTTCTTTTTCCTTAAGTGCTAAGGTTAATTTATCCATCTCTGCACAGGCTGTTATTTTCTGAATGATCATTTCCTCTGTTGGAATATCTGCTTGTTTCCAACACTGTGCAAAGGTTATTCTGGCTGCAGTAAGAATGTGCAGTATTATATATTTGACTTTTTTAGAAATTTGTCTATTAAATATCCCCAGTAAGAAGAATTCTAGTTTTAATTCAATTTGCTCCACCGTTATTTCCTCTAACCATTTTTTTATTCTGTGCCAGTATCTTTGAGCTTCAGTGCAGGACCATCACATGTGAAAGAATGTTCCGTGTTTCTTTTTACATTTCCAGCAATTCGGATTCATGTTAGGAGACATCTTCACTGTTCTTGAGGGTGAGAGATGCCATCTATAAAAGATTTTATAGGCATTTTCTTTAAATGTTGCTGTTTCTGTGATTTTATTGTTCTTTTTCCAGACCTTTTCCCATTCTAATAATGTAATGCTACGTCCTATGTTTCTACTCCAGGCTATCATGTTGCCTTTACTACTTCCTCTTCTAATTCTATCTCTAATAAATAATTATAAAATTTAGTTATATATTTTTTTATCTGGGCCTAATAGGATTTTATCTAATTGTTGTGGCTTAGCATAAATTCCAAAAATTTTCTTATCCTGACTATATCTATTTTGAATTTGCAGGTAAGCCACTGGTCTACTTGTAGCCCTTGTTCTTGGAGATCTTGCCATGATTTTAAAGTTCCTTGCGCATCAAGAAGGTATTTGTATTTTACCATTTTGTTAAGATCGAGATTATTTGGATGTATCGTCGCCTTCATTGTTGAGATCCAGATTGGGATTTTTAAATAATGTTTTTATTTTATTTTATTCCAATTAGCCAATAAGGAATCTCTAATTATATGTCTGTGGAAATAGTTCTGTTTGATTTTTCCAGTGTCCCATAAAAACGCATGCCATTCCCTCTGTAAGTCGTGGCCTTCTAGAAATAAGATTCTTTTATTCAGTAGGTTTACCCACTCTTTCAACCAAAGTAAGGAGGGTGCACTATAGTATATTTCCCAATTTGGGAGTGCCACACCTCCCCTGCGCTTCATATCTTGCATTGCCTTTAGGTTTATCCTTGGTTTTTTCCCTTGCCAAATAAATTTGGTGATTATCTTGTTAAGTTCGACAAAGTAATTTTTATGTATTTTTATTGGTATTGTTTGGAATGAGCAAATAAATTTGGGCAGAATGTTCATTTTTATAGTGACAATCCTCCCTAGTAAGGAGATTTGCGATTTGACCCATATCTCTAAATCTTTTTTGACTTGCTGTAGTAGTTTATTACAATTATTTTCCATTAGGGTTTTGCATTGAACTGTCAACCAAATTCCTAAGTATTTAACTTTTTAAACTATTTATAATCCCATTATCCTTTCCAATTTTAATTTCTGTTTTTCTGTTAATTTTTTAGTTATTAATTTCATTTTTCCCTATTGATTTTAAGTCCCGCAACTTTCCCAAATTGATCTAACTCTTTCAATAGTTCTTGACCTGTTTCAATTGGTTCCTCTATGAAAAAACCATATCGTCCACAAATGACTGGAGTTTATATTCTTCTTTCTTAATTTTTAGTCCTTTTATTCCTGGGTTCTGTCTAATTCATGTAAGCAATGTTTCCAAAGATAATATGAAGAGCAGGGGAGATAATGGACCTCCCTGCCTAACTCCTTCCTCTGTGTTAAGTTCTGTGCATGGGTGCAAAGGATGGAGACGAGATGATGAACAGTGAACTTCAAACTCTTTATTTACATGTGAAAACAGCTCAGCTCAATGGCCACAATGGGCCCCTTTATATAGGCAACTCTTAACTTATTTAACCAATGAAAACACAGGGAGCACTAGCTCCATTAACCAATGGGAGAGGCTCGTTAATAGCCAATCAGATTCTCCTGAATGGACCAATCCGATGTCGCTATTATCGGCCAATCAGAAGTGCAGGGCCAGAACCCTGCACTTTGCTTCAAGCTCTTAATAATCTTTATTAAGTATTTATTTATTCACAACACTCTGTTTTTATTGAGCGCGTGTACTCTCCATTAATTATAATATTCGCCTTTTGTGAATCGTAAATTGTAGTCACAATGTTTTCAAATTTAGTGCCTAAATTCATATTGTAAATTTGTTGGATTAGGAATTGCCAATTTAGGTTGTCAAAGGCCTTCTGTGCATCCAAGAATACAAGGGCTATTTGTTTTTCCGGATGGGCTTCGTAGTATTCCAAAACATTTAGTACTATTCTTAAATTATTCCTAATTTGTCTATTGGGAAGGAATCTTTGATCTTTATTCATTCAATATTTTTTAATCTATTTGCTATAATTGTGGTAAATATTTTATAATCAGTATTTAACAGGGAAATTGGTCCATAATTTTGTATAAGTCATAAGTCTGAGTCTTCTTTCGGGATCAACGATATCAGTGTTTCCTTCCATGAATCCGGCATTCTTGCTTCAAGTAGGACCTCATTATATACTTCCATCATGAGAGGTCCTATTTGTTCTCCTATTTTCTTATAAGGTTCCCCTGGTATCCCATCAGATCCTGGGGTTTTATTATTCTTTTGGTTTTCTATTGCTGTTTTTAACTCGGGGCACGTAATGTCTCTAGTTAACATTTCCTTCATCTCCTTCTTGATTATTTTCTCTTTAGTAATACCCAAATAATTTCTTATCATGTCCTCGTTTACCTCCTTTTTATAAAGATCTTCAAAAAATTTACATGCAATTTCTTTTTTCTGTTCTATTCCTTGTTGGGCATCCCCATTTTCATCTATTAGTTGGTAGATCAATCTTTTTTGTTTTTCTTTTTTAAGTTTGTAGGCCAACCACCTTCCTGGTTTATTGGCCTGTTCAAAGAATATCTGTCTAGCTGTATTCAACTTTGAAACCATTCCCTCTTGTTCGATTAAATTTAATTTATGTTTAGTTATTATCATCTGATTTTTCAATTTACAATCTTTTCTTTATTTCTTTTAGCAGTGTATGATATCGTTGTGCCTCTTATTATTGCCTTCACTGTATCCCAAATATTCTGTTTCATAGTTGCCTCATTGTTATTTTCTTTTAAGAAATATCAAATTCCTCCTTAAGTCTATTCATAAATTCTTTCTGTTTAATTAGCTGTGTATTTAAAGTCCACCTTTTCCTTGGTTTTTTCCTACCTTTCCACACTATCTGAATCGGATTGTGATCTGCCCAAAAAAGAATTCTTGGGCTTTTTCCACGGAGTCTGCTTTAATTTTTCTTTCTTCCCATGTGATTAGCATTTCCTCTGGGATTAGCCATCTGAATATGATGCCTTTTTGGTTTAACTGGTTCGCCAAGAATTTATAATCTGGCCTCTGCTCTCTCACTCTTCTTGGGGTTTGTTTAAGCACCAAGATTTCTTTTCCTTTATATGAAATTGTTTCTTCTCTAGAAATTTTATATATAACATCCTGAACTTTTCTTCTGGCAAATCTCATGTGGACCTCTTTTGGATATTTATGTCGTCTTGCATAATTTGTGCTCACTCTGTATACTTCGTCTAGCTCTTTCAGGATATCATCCTTATCTTTTTCCAATAGGTCTGCTAATATTCCTCCCATCACTTGTTCCAAATCCTCCTCTTTAGATTCCGTTATATTTTGGAATCTCAAATATGCTGCAGCCTTGTCCATTTCCAGATATACCAAGGAATTGTCCATTTCTTTACGCACATTTCTTAATTGCTCACCAACCATTTCCAGCTTCTTTTCCATTTGTTCCGTCCTTTTCTCAACCTCCTTTGTTGTTGATTCATTCCTTTCTAGTGCTTGCTATATTGTTCCAATTTTTTTGATCCAGCTTTAAGATGTCTAATTTCATTTCTGCCTTTAAGTTCCCCATCTCTTCTTTTAATTAATTTGTTTCAGTATGATTTTTCACCATTATTTCCTGACGTTTCAGCATGGATTCTTGTAAAGTAAGAAGGTTCGATTGGATATTGGCATTCGTGATGACAGGTTGTTTCTCTCCAGGGAGAGTTTCTTCAATTGTCTTTTGTGCCATCACCGAGCGTGATGGCATCACAGTTGTTTGTATTGAAGAGGTCTTCTTTCCAATTTTAAGCGTTGTTAGTCATAGAGGTCATTTCTTATAAAATTTGTTTTTGTATTAGACTAAATATGTTGTGCCAAATTAGCATTTACTATTGAGAAGTATCAGCTATATATGGCCACTACTCTAATTAATATGATATGTTACAGGATTAACCTCTTTTGTCAATATATATATTCTCCAGAACAATTTTAGAGCTATTTTCTAAATCAAATACCTGGATTTGTAGATCTTAATTGTCGTGTCCGGAAAGAAGCTCCGAGGCGGTGTCTGACATTCAAAGCTCTTTATTCAACATCGCGAACCGAACGAAC
>BHEV01003327.1:0-13539 GCA_004319985.1 Emydocephalus ijimae
AAGTTTCTTCAACCCTCTCCCCCTCCTTGCCCTCTAGAAAAAGCCTAAAAAAAACAAATATTAAAGGGGATCTCTATTTTTAAAAAAATATATATATATAGCGGATCAAAAGGGAGAAAATAAAGCCAGTAAATATAAAATTATAAAGGAAAAAGCCAGTCTGATTAAGTAAATCGCAATAAAAATTCCGTGAAGAAAAAAAATAAAAATAAAAATGAAAAGCCAAGCCTCACTTTGACATTACTTAGAAAAAATCGCTGCTAAATCAAATTTTGTCACTAGATTTACAGATTCCTTCTTATATTAGAGTGTTCTTAAGTCCAAAGCCAAAAAAATGAAAAAAGATCCTCACCAACCGATACACTTCTCTTTCTTTCTCGTTCTTCCGGAGCTGTCACAACTTCAGCAGCTTAATGGCTGCCTCTCCGCCGAAGGTAAAGGGGCTTCTCCTGGATCAACCAGGGACTTTGCGATGTCCCTGGGATCAACAGAATGCACCCCTTACTATCACCGTCTCTACGGGACGGTTTAGGTCCGTGGGGACCGACCAGGGGCAAAGATATCAGCTGCGATCTCAGAGCCCCAAGATCGCAGCTGTATCGCAGTGACGAGGCTCCGCCTTCTCCCACTTATTTTATTTATTGTTTGGGTGAGTTGTACGCCATTTTGTGTCATGTTCAAGCTTAGCTAGCAGCCATATAAATTCTGTAAGTAAATAAATACTGAGTTCTTATTGTTCTTACATTGTCTAAAGCTATTTGCTTGGATAAATTACAAAGCGTATTCATTTGAATATTAGCAGATAATATGCAGTCTATCACTGATTTAATAAAATCTAGTTACAACATTTTCTACATTTATGTTTTCACGTTGCTCAAACTGATCTTCTGAAATCTAGACTCTTAATATTTATATATATTCAGTATAAAGTTTTATATGTATGTGTGTGTTGGTTTATTGCACCATGAGACATTTAATAGTGACTGTTTGTGAACAGATGTTTCAACAAGCAGAGAAATATTCCTTTTAGCCTTGTTACAAAGAACCAAAATATTTTAGACAATTTGTGAGCAAATAAACATATTTCACGTCAAGGTTTATTTGTTATTGTTTCTCTTTAATTATGCTTGCCAAAGAGAATGTCATTCAGTGCTGCTTGCTTTTTAAATTTCTTTAGTTGATCCCTAGGTTAATAGTATTTTTCGGAGTAGATAGATTTGGTTAAGACAAATTAAATGCCGTCTATTAACTGTGAAAATGTTAAAGTCTTATTCAGAAATAAATAAAGGTTTAGCACCATACTGTTATAGATTGCAAGAGCATGAAGAGTTCAAGCTGAAGGGTACTTGGTGCTCTCTGAACTCGCTCATTTCATTACCCAAATTAGGTAACATTACCGGTGCTTTGAGTTGGAACTCATACTCAGGGTCACTAATAAAATAATTGTTTAAATATAGATGTCCTTACCTTGTGCTCCCTCCCTTTAATATTTAATGGTTTTTAGTCTTCTGGAAGTACAGTAAAACAGAGATTTCCAGAACTCCATTTAAAGGACTTTAGAAACAATAAACATAATTTCATTTTGATCTTAGACAATGGAGAAAATATGTTGAGATAAAATGAAAAATTAAATTACCACTGTTAATAAAGCAGTTTAATACATTGACATGATTTTATTTCAGCATTGTGTAATTATATTAATGAAAATGTTATAATAAAAGTTTTTAAAAGCTCTGCACCAAGCACAGCAGAATAGTGTTTATGAACTGATGATCTACTATATTCAAATTATTCAACATTGGGAATGTAATTTATAATTGCCCAAGTATAACTACTCCCCTTTCCCCTTGCAGTCTGGTAACTCATATGGTACAGGTAATTGATTTTTTACTCTTGGAAGACCTGAAGAGCCAGATTGGAGACAGATCATCTTGGAAGAAGTCTGTATGTTCACTAAGGGGCATGTAATCAATCAAATCCACATGTTTCTTTGAAGGGTGGATTATTAGCATTCAGTCAGAGCTGAGTCCCCCAAAGCCAATATTTCAAACTGTGGTGAATGTTTATAGCCAAGTTATAAATTGCTGGAAAAATAATGCCTTTGTATAAGTAACTGTGACAGTACTTTTAACTACTGATCCATGAACACAACAACACTGTATTCCAGATTATTGTAGTTGTAGCAGTGGGACTCTAGGTCATAAGAATCAGTTGTTTCAATTATTTAGTCTTTCAACCCCACCTTTGAATCAAACTTTTACTTATTTATATGGCATTTAAAAATAATATTTTTCTGTCAATACATCCATTAATTATCTAATTAACAAATGAATTCTCTGCTATGAATATAAATAACCTATTATGTATGTTAATGTCTTGTATTTACAATGGGAAGATGAGGGTTTAAGACAATGTATCTTTGAACTGTGTAGAAGTGGATCAATATTTGAAGGTTTTTTTAAAAAACCAAGTAAACATCCAATTACTATTGCAGCAAATATTTAAATATTTCATATCAAATATTTCTTGCTGTCCAGAGTGTCATTTCTGTTTCTCTCCCCCCCTTTTTATTTCTAGATTTTTCTTTTTGAAATCCGCTCTCCATCCATATTCCTAATATTCCCAGAACTTCTTTGCCCTTTCCCTAGTCACTATACCAAGTGTTAAAATGTTTATATGCTTTTATAACATGAGTAATAAGGGGAATCTAGCAATATAAGCAAATGTATATTTTCTGAGCATTATGCTATAGTATAGTTAAGGTGTTGGACTTCAATCAAGGAGACCCAGGTTCAAATCCACTTTTAGCCATGGAAAATTACTAGGTAACTTTGGGCCAGTCACTCTCTTTCCACTAATTCATCTCACAAGATTGTTGTGGAGATGAAATGAATTGCAAACCCCATGAAAGCCCTCTTGAGCTTTTGAAAAACAGGATGTAGACTGTGAAGTAAATACAATTCCTGTTATAATGGCAACTTCTTATTAATTCCCACTTGACATACTTTCTGCCTTTTCTTTCCTCAACTAAGTTACTTAGAGTGCAGATTTATCTTTGTATTGTGTACCAAAGTAAATACAAATGAGTTCATTAGTTCTTACTTTCAGAAAGTGAAAAACTGCCTCAATATCTGGAAACCTTTATACATAATACATACTGTAAACAGTGATTAGCAGAAAGCACAAAAAGCATGCTTTTATGTTCAACATAATTCTAACATCATAACTTTAGATTTCTGCAAGTTCTTCAGAGTTTTCTGTGACTATTGGATTTGATGGAACCTGGATCCTGAGGAAAAGTAAGCTAAATTGAATTTTTTTAAAATTCTGCTCCAAGCTGGAGTAGAAAAGACAGAATTCAGTCAGTGACTTAACAAAGTTTCATTCTGATTTGTTTTCAAGAAGACCTGTAAAAATGCTAAAGGTGAAAAAAGTGGGAGGAGGTACATTACTTCATGCACTTAAATAAATATTAAGATAGGGAAAATGTGGGAGAATCATAATTGAGATGCTTCCTCTGCTTGAGAATATTTTTAAAGTTCTCAGACTTTTAAATGTTTAAATTTAAGAAGATTTTTAAACCGTCTTACAGGCCCTATGTACATAGATGACAATGACAAATCATTTCATTTTCTAGAAGCTCTATATGAATTATTCATTTAAAATGTGTGTGAAATTACCATTCATTTCAAGAATAAAATACTGCATGAATAAATATCTGTGGACAGAGGCAAGGACAAGACTTTTTCTTGGTTTCAGTCATTCATTTTAAATAATTGATAACTATGTTAAAACACTTTTTAGAGGAAAGATAGTATTTAAATAAATAGAGCTTAAGAATATAGTAATAAATGTAGAAGATTGGGCTTTGATTTGGGTATCCTCATTGTTTATCTACAAAGAATTTTGAATTTAAAATGAATAGCCAATGTTCAGTTTGTTGAATTCCAATCAGATCAGCAAAAATAAATATTGGTATTTAATAATTTGTGGGCTAATTTTACCATTGTGGATTTTTTTTGAGATAGGGTTTTTTGGATGTTATAAATTGTATCAATTAATCAGCTGCACAGTCCTTAGCAACTAGTATCAAAATATTTCAGCTGAATTGTATGTGGTTTTGTGGATTATTATGCATGTATCAGATATCTTAAAGGAGAACATGGAAAAAAAAATATTAACTGTTTATTTCTCCTTGGTATCGAAATTCTCCTCTAAAATATACTTCCAGATTTCCCTATAAGCAATGAATGTTAATAATCAGACATGAGATTTTTGAGATGTGTACGATATGGATGGATGTTTAGCATGAGATTTATGGAAACAAACCGGTTTGCAGTTACCACCAATTAACATTTCACTTCCGATTTGCAGGAATTGGGTAGCCTTGGTGCATTAGGTACAACTTCTGCGCTATGGGAAAAAGAAACAAGAGGACAGCAGATAGTTCGTCCTCTGAAGAAGAGGAGGAATATGTTGTGGAGAAGGTTCTAGACAGGCGTGTTGTGAAGGGTCAAGTGGAGTATCTTCTCAAGTGGAAAGGATTCTCTGAGTAAGTCCAACTTTCCTTCTGACATGGGCTTTGATCTTTCTTGGTAGCAGAGCTCCAGGCAGTGTTTCAAATTAAGAATCCATTGCCATTATTCAAGCTTTCCCTTAAAGGAGGAAGGTAAACCCCGCAGGTGGGAGCTTGCTTTGCTCACTCCAAATAAGAGTGGCGTGCATCCATTTAAACAAGTGGGTCATGAGGCAAAGCCTGGGACCTTAAAATGTGTTTTGGAAATACTGGCATCCGCGTTCCCTCTCTCACTTCACAGAGTTGGTAGTTCCACTTGAGTTATTCACCAGCACTATTGCTTAAAGAGCTTCATGGAGAAAAAAATGTTAATTCCCTCCACTCCACACTATAATATAGTAATTCTGCAATAATTAATTCTGTAATCTTAGCTTCCCCATTGTGGATTGGACCTTTACCCCACTTGGCTAATAAAAGCAGTCAAGCAGGGGACTAGAAGTAGGATCCAGATTGTAATCAATAATTCTTTTGAGAGAAGGGGAAATCCTAGAAGCCCCTAAAGAATTTCCTTAAGAGACTAGATACAACAAAATTAGACACCCTCTTCCTTTTTTGATTTAATGGTGGTGCTGCAATTGCAGAAGGCTCTGGAGGGTGGATTGTCTTAGCCCTTGATAGATCAGACCTGGGCAAGGGATGGAAGCATGTTGGTCACTCTTCTGGCTGTCCTAAAGTGAGGCTTAGATGTGACCATCTTTGTTCTTCTGAATCTCTTAGTAACCTTTGATACCGTCGATTACAGTACCTCTGAATTGCCTGCAAGAGGTGAGAGTTGGAGGCATGATGCTGTAATAGTTCCACTCCTACCTGAGGTGTCCAGATGTTGACTTGGAAGGAAAGGGGTCAGACTCCTGGACAATTCTGTATGGGGTCCCTAGTTGAGTCCTTTGCCTTATGCTCTTCAACATCTACATGAAACCACTGGGAGAAGTTATCTGTTTGTTTGGAACAAAGTATCATCTATAAGTAATTCACTTCTCTACCCTAGGCCTACTAGGAGAAAGAAAGAAGTCCTGACCTGATTGATGTCTGGAGGCAGTCACAGTCTGAGTGGGGAAAAGCAGGCTCAAACTCAACCCAAGCAAGACAGAGTAGTTATTGCTTCAGATAATGTCTTATTCCAAGACTGCACCATCTTTGTGCTAAATGCACTTTTGGGCAAAGCACACGATTGCAATCAGTTTGTGTTTGTGAATGGCTACTGGTCAAAGACTGGGTGGAGACCATGGCCAGAAGGGCTTTTGCATAGCTTCAACTGGTTCACCAGTGCAGCCTCCTTGGAACACAGTGCACTGAAGATAACTTCACGCCCTTCTCCAGATAAGATTACTGTAACGTGCTGTACTTGGGGCTGCCCTTGAGGACTGTGTGGAAGCTTCACACAATATGCATGCTCAGAATCACAAAACTGCCTTTGTGGCAGGAGCTGCACTAGTTATCAGTAAGTTTCCAAGTGCAAATCAAAACACTGATAATTACCTACAAAGCCCTATAATGGCTGAGCATCTTTTAGGCAATTCCTTTTCCCAATTGTTGTGTCTTCCTACCCAAATAACAAAAGAGTGCTTATTAAGAGTATCCGGAAGCAGGAGGGGGGCCTAGTGATAGATGTACTCTGTAGCAGCTCCCTCCTTTAGCATACCTTGCCCCCAAGGCAAAGATCCTCAAGACCTTTCAGAAGCAGGCAGAGGCATGGTTCTTTTAGAAGACCTTAGGGATTAATTTTTACCATGACCATTTTACCATCATATTCAATAAATTTAACATTGTTTTTAACATCAAATCAAATTGAGATTTAATTGAATTACCATTTTAATTAACACTATTGCATTATAGGGAAATTTTGTAAGCTCCTTGAACGCTATAAAATAAATCATTCAAGCACAGAATTTTGGTATTGGGTATTAAATAGCATCCTGGGTGTTTCATTTTTACTTTTTTAAAGGACCATTCTAGCTGCTATAGTGATTAAAAGTAAGTTGCAACTGCAAGATAATGCCTGGAAATCTGTGAAGCCAAGATGGGCCAAGTAGAATTTCCAGGATTATATAATGGAACTTAACTGAATAGATAACTGCAGTTATCTGCAGTATCTCTGATACATTCAACAACAGTTGAATGTATCAAAGCAAGATATGCAGAAGAGTGGGAGTGTTTTAAGCACCCAGGATGAACATTCTTTCTCAACTTACAAGATGATCGCTCCAAAAGATTTTTGTGAATGTGTGTATTCATATGTATTTGTATCCTGGTTTATTAACCTGGGTTATGCCAGATAGCTTTACAGTTCCAAAAGATCAAACTAGGTTATCTGTAGAATCATTATCTGTAAGATTCAGATTTGAGGATGAGATATTTAAATGGATGCACACTACTTGATTGTAGGAAGGCAAACCAATTAAGCCAATATGGAAGTTTTGATCTATTGTGCAGCAACTGAAATAGCAAGTCCCTCTGATATCACAGCAATATTTGATACTATATTTGGTGGGGGTTTGCAATATTTCAGTGAATCAGACATCCTGAAGTCTTACTCTGTCTTACTCTGTTACCGAGGTAAAATAGCTGTTGATTATTAATCTCCCAGGCTTTCTGGGAGTTGGGTGGCATCTAAGTTTAATTATTTTTATTATTCCCAAGATGCTTTGAGATATATATGGTATTTTGCTGTGATCTTATTTAGCATATGTGATCTATATATTGGATACAAATTAGCTTAATTAACCTGTGGGATATGTTTTCCTTCACCCCATCATGTCTCTTCCTTGAGTGGATTTCTTTAATTTCTTCTTCTAACCTGTTTCTCTGAGCCTCAAACATTAGTTTGCTGCCATGAGCTTTTAATTATCTTTAATAAAGAGTTATTATAATATTATTATTTATTAGCATTTATTTATCATCTTACTATCTTAAGAAACCGGGTGTGTAAGATAAGGGTATCTTCTGACAAATATTTTGCATTTTAAATGTCATGCTGGTCTGGTATTACAGGAAATAACCTAATATTTGAGGAAATGCCTTTATCTGGATATGTTCCATTTGTGAAAGAGATTCTTAGAATATACATTTCTATAATAAAATGTATATCTAATGTTTTGTATGGGTAATCCTCTACTTACTACCACAATTGAGCCCAGAATTTATGTTGCTAAGTGAGTTTTGTTCCATTTTACGATGTTTCTTGCCACATTTGTTAAGTAAATCATTGCAGTTGTTAAATTAGTAACACGGTTATAACGACACAGTTGTTAAGTGAATCTGGCTTCCCCATTGACTTTGCTTGTCAGAAGGTCACAAAAGGGGATTACATAACCCTGAGCACTGCAACCATCATAAATGTGAGTCACTTGTGAAGCATTCAATTGTAAATCACGTGATCATGAGCTTGCTGCAATAGTCATGTGAAAAACAGTCACAAGTCACTTTTTTCAGTTCCGTTGTAACTTTGAACTGTTGCAAGTCGAGGACTACCTGTATATCAAGGTATCAAAACATATTTGTAAATAACAGCCCTATGCAGGAAAGAGATGGTAGATAAATATAACAAATTTCTTAAATGCCCGAATACACAGTTTTGAACCAAGGGCAGACTCTACAATATTCATTCATACATACATACATACATACATACATACATACATACATACATACATAAATACATCTATTCGTCGATTTTCACGGGTACAGGTATGTAGGTCTAGGTGTGTTCGGGTCTTTTCCCGTGTAAGATTAAGAGTATCTTGGCGACGTTTTGGCGAAGTCCCACTCGTCATCCTCAGGCTGGTGCTTTCTGCTTTGTGCTGCACTGGCATATAGAAGAGATTATTCCACCAGACTGTCAATTATTTGGAAACCTGCACTCACAAACAAAAAAATCTCCACACCACTAGTCAGGCAAACACCTGGGCACAAACAGATCCCCCTGATACCTCCAGCTCAAACACACCGCAACCAGGCACCCAGATGAAACCTAGCTTCCTAACAAATGATAGCCATCCATTTACTTGGAGCCAAGCTGCACTAAAAGCCTCCAATACAGGAACACAATTTTGCCAGCCAATCAAGACACAAAAAAAGCCACAAAACAGACAGAAGATATTAGAAACACCAATCAAGCAGAACACAGCAAACTCCAAGACCAATAAACACAGACCAAGACTCCCAACCAATCAGGATGAAGAAAAAACCATTCTGGCACAGCAGTAGGCTAGCCCCAAATTTAAAACTGAAACAACTGTAAAAGTCTGACTCATACCCGAACAAAGCTGAATACCATACATATAAATACCCATGAAAACTTACATATATGTATGTATGTATGCATATGTATGGTATTCAGCTTTGTTCGGGTATTTTCCCACGTCATTGTAGTTGTGCTTTTAAAGTTGTAGCAACGTTTCGGCAGAATCTCATCTGCCATCATCAGGCTTCTGTATAGTGTTCGTCTGTGAGTCAGACTTTCACAGCCATTTCGGTTTTAAATTTGGCGCTAGCCTACGCTGTGCCACTATGTTTTTTTCATATATATATATATATTCATATTCTAATTGTGTTAATTTTTATGTTCTTTTAAAATTTTTATAAAAAACACACAGATACATACAGTTTAAAAGAACATAAAAAATAACACAAACTAATAAAAAGAAAAAGCAGAAAAAAGGACAAAAGTGCAGAAAGAAAGAAGAAAATGAAATAGAAGTTTTCAATTTTCTTTGCAGCAAATATAAGTACAATGGCAAAATTATGTCTTACTCTGTAATTACAAAAGAAAGCTCACACTTTGCTATTATCCAGTTGTTGTTTTTCTAATCATCAAAACCACAAACCATAAGTACATTTTTTCTATTTTATGCAAAAATTCTGTAAGGGGTTTCCAATCAGCCATAAATAAAAATATTGGTTTTTTTCTCTAAGCAAAGAAGTTAATGTATCCATCTCTGGATAAATCATATTCACCAGCCATTTCTCTATTGTGAGTACTGTAGAACTTTCCACTTATGAGCATATAATAGTCTCGCTATAATTATCACATATAAAAAAAGTTCCATAGCTTTTTTCTAGTTGTTTACCCAAAGAGAGAGGTCTGATTTCAATTGTGTGTTAACTTTTAAAATATTCTGAATTAATGTAAAGGTAGTCTTTGACTTGCAAGTGTTTGCTTAATAACCATTCAAAGTTACAACAGCATTGCAAAAAGGGGCTTACAACCAGTTCTCACACTTACAATTGTTGTAGTATCTCAATAGTCATGACCAAAATTCAGGTGCTTGTCAACCAACATGTATTTAGATGGTTGCAGTGCCTGGGGTCATGTGATCAGCATCTGCAACCTTCCCAACTGGCTTCTAACAAGCAAAATCAATGGGAGAAGCTGGATTCCCTTAATGACCATATGATTGACTTAACTACAGTAATCTGCTTAACAACCGTGTAAAAATGGTCGTAAAATCCGATGTAAGTCATTTTGCTTAGCAATGAAAATTTTGATCCAATTGTGATGTTAACTTGAGGACTTAATAACCTGTATTATTAGTATCCAATATTTTTTGAGCTTTTTTACATGTCCATCATGCATAATATGTTTTTTCATGTAATTCACATTTCCAACAAAGATTTGAAGTATATGTATACACTCAAGACAATTTCTCTGGTGACAAATATCAATGATACATCAATTTATAAAAATTCTCTTTCAATGTATAAACTTGAGTTTTTGGTAAACTTGAAAATTTTATTTACATTATTTTGGTAAAGGTTATGAATTCCTGAAAAAAATGGAATTGTTCTTTCATACATTTATTATGGATTATGACTTCTCTCGCTTCTCAGTTGATGTTTGTGGTCACTGAGTGGGAATGTCTTCATTTTTTCTTCTGTTTGTTACTCTCCTTTCCCCCCACTTGTTGCCCATCTCTTGTTGTGTCAGGGAGCATAATACCTGGGAACCTGAAAAGAACCTTGATTGCCCTGAACTGATTGCTGAGTTTATGAAAAAATACAAAAAAATGAAGGAAGGTGAAAACAAGCCTCGGGAGAAATCAGAGGGCACCAAGCGAAAGTCTAGCCTTGCCAACAACACTGAAGAGATCAAAGCCAAAAAGAAGAGAGAGGTGAGTATCCTGCTGAAGATCTTTCCTCTTTTTATGACGGTTTCTGTTTGGCATTCTTATGTAGACAGTTCTTCCTGCGTTTTAAAATTGGACAAAAAACTTCAATTTGGATTTTCAAATAATATCAGGAGTGAAAAACATCTTTTCAAAATAAAGTCCCTACTTCATGGTAATTTTTACATGCCTCTTGTGGAAAATTATCTTGTATCACAGGATGAACTAATTGCCACCACTATATTCTAAAGTAATTGTATTCTAAATGCTGTATTTTAAACTGATTGCCACCACTATTTTCTTCACCATTGTAAAGAAAAGAAACACTAAAGTAATTACAACTTTAAAATATAATGAAGATTAACAATCAAACGGGGTGACTATGGTAGAGTAGATTAAGAGCTGAAGAAATGCAATTTATCATTTGAAAGGCTGGCTGAAGCAAGATGCTTAATTGTGACAATAAACAAAGAATGCACGAGGCTGAAGACTTCTCTGCCTAGATAGATTCTTCCTTTTATCTTTAGTTTGCTTCAACTTCTTGCAACTTGAATGAATGATTTATTGGCCAAGTGTGATTAGACACACAAGGAATTTGTTTTGGTGCATATGTTCTCAGTGTGCATAAAAAGAAAAGATATATTCATCAAGAATCACAAGGTACAACATTTAATGATAGCCATAGGGTACAAAATAACTTGTCTCTCGAAAAGCTTTGAAAGTCTAGTTGAAGAATCTCTTGAGGAAAAATGTGCAGCTAAATGGTGCTGAAACCTTTGCTGCTGAAATTAAAGGATGTTCAGAGCAGATGCGATTCATGAGGAAACCAAGGAAAAAACCTCTCTGGGGGTTCTGGTGCACATTGAATTCAGTGTACTGAATATTTGTCCATTGCTTTGTCTTGGGAAGTGTTCCTTCCCTGTCATGGTACTTGAGGTTTGGAATAGATCCTTCTGGAAGTTTGGACTGCCTGATCCTGCAATATACTTTAAATATATGGCTTTTTTCCACAAGCTATGGGACAGGTTGATGATGTGCCCATGTGATGCTTACTGATTTTGGTTATGATGTTTCCACTTATTACATAATGCTTTCTCATGTTTTTAAGCATTGTACTGGTTTTAATTGTAAAATATGCTGCATGGAATCTGCTTTCAGTTTATTTGGTCTTAAAAATAGTAGTTATAACCTAAATATACATTATGTTTATAAATTCATTCATTTATTCAAGTTATATGGTATTAAAACACAACTTTACTGGGCGCTGTGAACTTGTGAAAACTATATAAACGAGGATCTTAGGAGTGGCATTTTATGTCTTGCCATTCCCCTCTGGAAGAGAAAAATCTATAACTCCATGTGTTTATTATTTTTTTTAGAGTCTTATCTGAAAAAAATGTCCTGCCCTTTACATCTGTGCCTATATAAAATTATGACTGTCATTAGAAATTCAAATCTGCACTCTACTGTTTGCCCTTAATGAAATCATGGGGGGTAATAAGGTCACACATTTCATATCCAGCAGATTATTATTAGTGTATTTGGATTACAGTTTTATAAAACCATTATGATTTTTCCTTAAAATGTGGAAAGTAAATCTGTCAGTTGTGAAATGAATTGTTTCCTGCCAGAGCTACTTCAGTTCTCTTAACATTTTAGGTTGCCATGGTTCCCTGTTCAACATGGTGCCTCTGTTTTTTCAGAGCAAGTTGATTAGAACTATGCATAGCAGGGATTCATAGAGGCCTAATTTCCTGTTAAGTACAGGAATCCAAAATAAAACAAGTGCCTTTTTAGCTTCTGCTTCAGCACATCCAGTGAATGGGAGTCCATAACATCACTGGATAGTTGCTTCCATTATCACTTTTCCAGTTAGAATGTTTTTCTTAACATTTAATTGAACATTCCATTTAGTGGACTTTCATTTAAATTTAGTATCCTAAGAAGACTTGCATGATATCACAGAGTCATGTAGGTGAGATGGGTGGTGTAAAAATTTGATAAAATAAATATCTTTCCATGTTTTTGAAGAACGCTTTCATTATTCTCCCTCAGTCTTCTCAAGGCTAAACATTCCTAACTTCTTCATGGCATTTAATCATTGTTATTAAACAGACTTTGGGATCTTAACAATAGTTAACATCCTAACTATACATTTAACCCATAAATTAGCTTTCTGAGGAGGCTGTACAACAGCAGAGAGCTACTGGAAATCATAGATTGACAATAAAGTTATTGCTGATCAGATGTCTTTCTGAGCATTGTGTTCTTTGTACACTTTCTTACTATGGCCAATATATGCACTATTTGATATATGGTATTTCTGTAAAAAAAAAAAAAGGTGCAAAGATAGTTGAGCTCATTTTGCTCTGATAATGTCTGACATTTTTGCTCCCTTTCTGATAAGTTAAATTTTTAATTAATGTTATTTTTATGTAAGCATCTTCTCTGAATATCTTCTCCATCTGAACCTATCTAAAATGGACTTTTATAGCATTGCTTTCCAGTTTTCAGTTATCTGCTATTTTTGAGTAGAAAGACAGGTTTAAGCTATCTGTTTAGGGCAGGGGTTCCTAACCACCGGTCCCCGGACTGGTACTGGTCCGTGGATCATTTTTTACCGGGCCGCAAAGCTTGGGCGCTGCCATCTTGTTTCGACAGCGCTTCCGGGTTTTTGGTTGCTTCCGGGTTTTTGGTTGGAAAGCGGCGTTTGGGTGCTCGCACCTTAGTTTCGTTGAAGTGGGGGGTGGCTTCAAACGAAGAGCCGTCCCGATGGCAGTGGAGTCTCATGTTACTCAGGTACCGGTCCGTGGAAGAATAAATAATCGTGAAACCGGTCCCTGGTTCGAAAAAGGTTGG
>BHEV01003328.1:0-21142 GCA_004319985.1 Emydocephalus ijimae
GCGGCTGATGGCAAAAGGCGACATCACCCTCGCCGATGCCCTCACTGAAGCTACCGCAGCTGAGGCAACCCGGAAATCGGCGAATCGAATGCGGAGATCGGACACTGGGGAACGCACCGCAACCACTGAGACGGGCTGGGTGACCGAGGCTCACCCAGAAGCAAGCCACCAGGAGACCACCACCCATCATGGCAACTTCCACTCCGCCTCCGACACCACGGACGAGGAAGAAGAAATACATCGGCTCCAGACGGGACGAGATCAGCGCGATCGGTGAAGTCGTAAGTCGGGGACCACTTGTGCCGGGTGCGGAGGCGACCACCCTCGATCGGAGTGCCGGTTTTTTGACGTGATTTGCCGGCACTGCGATAAAAAAGGTCACATCGCCCGAGTCTGCCGACTGAGAAAAGCTTACAGCCCCCGTCGGCGAGACCACAGCAACCAGAGATGAGATGGCACCCCCCCCCATGGCCAGAGACCACCAAGCCGAAAATCGCTGGAACTGAGACGGACGGAACCGACGAAGCAGCGAAAACCGGCAGAAAGAGGAAACCCACCAGACGGTCGTCATCAGCCACTCATCCACCACAGATGCCCGGAAGGTGTACGTAGAAGTGGGCATCGAAGGCGAACCATGCAAAATGGAGGTGGACTCCGGGTCCTACCTCTCCATGGTTGCCTGGTGAGAAATCAGGCGGTTGGTGCCGGAAATCCACAAGAGGAGGTTGGAAACCCAGAAACTAATCCTCAGGGACTACCAGAGGAACCGCATCCTGGTAGTCAGAACCGGACACTTCGAGGTAACCTTCAAGGGCCGCACAGCAAAGCTTCCCTTGATGATCGTGGACCGAGACCGCCCCAGCCTTTTGGGACTACAGTGGTTTGCACCACTCGGGATCGAGGTTACGGGCGTCGACCACGTCGCAGATGCCGACTGGGAGGAGCAACTGGCATGGGACTTCCGGGAAGTGTTCGACGGCACCCTAGGCAAGTACCGAGGGCTCCCTATTTCCTTCAGCCTAGACTCCAGCATTCCCCCAATATGCCTAAAACCACGGCGGGTACCTTTTGCACTCTGGCCCAAAATCGATGAGCAAATTGACAAGCTTGTCAAACAAGGGGTCCAACAACCAATCGATCACGCCCGGTGGGAGACTCCCATAGTCACCCCAGTCAAGCCCGATGGGTCGGTGAGAATCTGTGGGGACTATAAGGCCACCCTAAATTGCGCCTTACAACAAAGTGCCTACCCCATCCCAGTAGTACAGCACCTTCTACACTCACTGGGGGGAGGTAAGGTTTTTGCGAAACTCGACCTGGCGCAAGCCTATCAACAGTTGCCGGTCGACGCAGAAACTGCCAAGGTGCAGACCATAGTCACCCACCGGGGAGCATTTCGCTGTAACAGACTCCAGTTTGGAATCAGCGTGGCTCCGGGAATTTTCCAGAGCCTCATGGAAAGACTCTTGCAAGGAATTAAGGGGGTGGTGCCCTACTTCGACATCGTACTAGTGTCAGCGGCCAACCAACAAGAACTAGAGGGTTGTCTAAGGGAGGTACTAACCAAATTCAAAGAGGCCGGGCTAAAGGTGAAAAAAGAGAAATGCCAGCTGTACACAGAGCGGGTCAAGTTCCTGGGATACCTCCTAGACCGACACGGCATCCACCCAACCGCGGAAAAAATCAAAGCCATTAAAGAAGCCCCAACACCACGGAATAAAACAGAACTGCAGACATTTCTGGGACTGCTTAATTTTTATAATGTTTTCCTGCCCCAAGAGGCGACCGCGGCGGAGCCTTTGCATAGGCTTTTGGACAAGGTGGCCACCTGGACTTGGGGGAAACATGAGGAAGCCTTCAGCAAAACCAAGGACCTGCTCACCTCGGATGCCGTCCTAATCCAATACAACAAGACCCTACCAGTTGACGTCACATGCGACGCCTCACGGTGCCGTCCTTAGCCACATGCTCCCCGACGGAAAAGAAGCATCCATCGCCTTCTTTTCAAGGACACTCACCAAACCGGAGAGAAATTACAGTCAACTGGACAAAGAGGCCCTGGCTATCGTCGCCGCAGTGAAGAGGTTCCACGAGTACCTCTACGGCCGCACGTTTACCATCATTACCAACCACAAGCCGCTGCTGGGAATCCTGGCAGGGAACAGGGCCACCCCAAACATTCTATCTCCTAGAATGACAAGGTGGTCCGAATTCCTTGCCGCCTACAGCTACTGGCTCACACACCGACCCAGTAAGACGATCACCCACGCAGACGCCCTGAGCCGCACGCTGTTACCTGACCTAGACACCGACCCAGCACCCACAACAGCCACCCTCAGCATAGAGACTCTGCCCAATCTACCCATAACCACGTCAGACATTGCCCGCGAGACTAATAAGGACAAACATCTGGCGCGGATGTTACATTGGGTAGAAAAGGGGTGGCCGGAAAAGGACGACGATGAATCATTCAGGACATTCCGGAATCGGCAAACAGAACTCTCATTCCAAAAAGGTTGTGTACTTTGGGGGGATAGAGTTATTATACCGGAAAGGTTACAAGGGAAGGTATTGGAGTTGTTACACGAGGGGCACCCGGGCATAGTTAGAACAAAAGCCCTGGCCAGGAGTTATGCCTGGTGGCCAGGGATGGATAAACAAATCGAGACTTGGGTGGCAAAATGTAAACGCTGCCAAGAAACCAGACCGAGCCCCCCTGCAGCACCAATCCTGGAATGGGAAACCCCCAGGGGTCCATGGTCCAGGATCCACATAGATTTTGCCAGTCCCACGAAAGGACATATATTCCTTATCACGGTAGATGCTTACTCCAACTAGTTGGAGGTAAGCAACATGAAAACCACCACCACGGAAGCCGTGACCAAGGAACTCAGCAAGCTGTTCGCAACCCACAGCCTCCCAGATGTCATCGTGTCAGACAACGGGCCCCAATTTACCTCGCTGGAATTCAAAAAATTCCTAGCGGAACGGGGCATACGACATGCACTGACAGCACCGGCACATCCGGCGGTGAATGGGAGGGCGGAACGGATGGTTCAATTCACAAAAAAAACCATCCAAAAAATTGAACACGGGGAAATCTAAGAAAAAATAAACAAAATGCTTTTTATACAACACATAACCCCGAACACAACTACCAACAAAAGCCCGGCAGAACTATTAATGGGGAGAAAATTAAGGTCCCCACTCAACAGGCTGCACCCACATACAACCCAGGAAAAACCCCAAACTCCTCAAGCAAAAACCGAACATTCTCCCCAGGTGACGTAGTCTACGCAAAGAACCTTACCGGAGATCCACTTTGGGTACCGGGAACTATAACCCAGCTGACAGGTCCCCACTCGTACTGCCTGCAAACAACTTACGGACGAGCGTGGAAACGCCACATCGATCAAATAAGATCGAGGACAACCACGGGAAACACAACCGACACGCAAACAGACACAGACAGCCCCCACAACACAGACCAAGAGGGGAGGGAATACCCCGGGAACCAGAAAACAATAGAAAGAAACCAGCTATACTCACCAGAAAGCAGCCAGCTCGAAGCCTCACCAGGGAGAATCAACCAGGCCAGCTCAACCAGCCCAGAAAGACCAGGTGGGAGCGGCAACAACCACAGCTCAACCAGCCTGAGTAGACCAGGAGGGAGCTGCGACGAAAGGCCTGGCGAGCCCTTCCAGGCGGTTCCATCAATGAGGCAGAGAGCAACACAGAACCCGACCGAACTGGCCGAGAGCCAAACAACAACTAACCTGCGCAGGTCAAGTAGGCAAGTACGGAGCCCCGCCTACTTACGGGACTACGTTATGTAGGACCGTACCAAGAGGGGAGGGATGTTCTGTACAGACATTAACATACTTGGAAGCGCCGCGCTGTGAGTGGCCAAAGCAATCTCATTGGCCAAGCAAGCCGCGCTGATTGGCCCGTAGCGAATCTCCCGCGATTGGTGGAAACTAATCGCGGGAGATTCAAAGTGGTGCCATTGGCTGCGGTCACTGCGGCCAGAGAATAAAAGTCACAGTTTTTCCCTTTAAACCCCGAGCCGATCTAGGGACCTAATAAAGAGCTGAAACTAAGTCACTGGCTCCGAGTCTCCTTTCCCGCGACAGACACGACAGTTCTGGTGGTTTTTCTCAGCTGCTAATGTTTTAGTATCCATGATATGATTCTTTTTAGTCTGTTGTTTGCCACTTAGAGTCAATTGTTGAGATGATTGATTGATTAAAGAAACAAACAAATAAACCCACAGATCTGCTCAGATTCTTAATTCCCCATCTCAGATCTCCATATTGTCAAGCCAGTAGCTTTTTAAAGACTTCTGTGAAGGGTACGTGAAGGTGTATTTGCTTATTCAAAGAGTACTGAAAGCTGGGGAGCAGTCTGTTCAGTGATTGTCCAGCTTAAAATAGAACAAGCAAACACTGATTTCCCCGGCATTTGTTTGTTTCTTAAATATTGGCCAACAGAGTGTGAAAAAAAAATTAAATAAAGAAATTATCTGCAAGCTGTGGATTGGCAAGCATACACAGGCAACATCGTCCTGAAAGTTCTGTATCCGAGACTGCAAATAGTGAGGACAATATGGAGAAATGGTGGGTTGTGAATGATTAACGATTTAAAAAGCTGGTGGCATGGTTCTATGGCACTAATTCCATGATTCGTTTAGATTTCTGACAACAGCAATCTGCCTCTCTTCCTTAGCTGTGTGAGTAGAGAAGAAGCAGGGGTGGGATTAAAAAATCTCAGGAACCGTTTCACTGCCTGGTTGCTGGGTGGGCATAGCCATGGTTGATGTGGCGTACCAGAATGTCTGAGAGGGCCGTTTTTCGCCCTCCCAATAGTCTGGAGGCTTCCCCCGGGCCTCTGGGAGGGCGAAAACAGCCTCCCCTAGGGAGGCCCTCCGGAAGCTGGAAACAGGCCCTTTCCCCACTTCCCCAGCCTCCACGCAGACCCTGCGCTTACCTGCATCATGTGGAGACTCCTGGGAGGGGAGGGGTAGGATGGGCAGGGCCAGCTGATCAGTTGAAATACCAGTTCAGCAAACCAGATGAAAATTCAACATCCAATTCACTTGAACCGGTCCGAACTGGTAGAATCCCCCCCCTGAGAAGGAAGGGAAAAAGGGAGAGAGAGAAGGAGAAGTAGAAAACAAAGGAGTAGCTTGACAGATTATTCCCTTCTTTTATAGCAGGCATGTCAAACTCACATTGCCACAGCAGCAGTTGTCACGTGACTTATCACAACTTTCCCACCCTCTGCTAAACCAGGCACAGCCAGCGTGTGACACATCCGGCCTGCAGGCTGCAAGTTTGACAGCCCTGTTTTATAGGATCAAATGAAATCCCATAGTCATCTGAGTCTGCTGGAAACTGCCGGGCCAACCAGCTATTAACCAGGATCAGATGGCTTCCCAAGAGAACAAACAATTGGCTAGTGATTAAGAAGTTCAAGTTCTCTGTGATTTAGATAATACAATATAATAATAGAATATTCAGAAATTTAGGAAATAACGAATATATAATTTTTTTTTGGTTTTGATAATATTTTTAGAATATTTTATTAAGATAGATTTTGTACGATTTTATGATTTGTTATAAAATAATTTAATTCAATAATAGTTATCTCATTTAAGTATGAATTAGTTAAATTATAGTCAAATGATTGTTTAATAATGATATTAGGATACTCAACTGATTACTGACAATGTGAGTTATTATATAATGTAATTGTTTTGTTGACTGAAATGAATGCACTGAAAGGAGTGGTAAACCAACCGATACACTGTAAATTTATGAAGAAGGAGGATTTTTATGTTATGTTTTATGTTTTGTGTGTTTTTGTTTGTTGTTAAAATCAATAAAACTTTTTTATAAAAAAAAAAAAAA
Organism: Emydocephalus ijimae; assembly: GCA_004319985.1. Classification (NCBI taxonomy): domain Eukaryota; kingdom Metazoa; phylum Chordata; class Lepidosauria; order Squamata; family Elapidae; genus Emydocephalus; species Emydocephalus ijimae. The sequence goes on from BHEV01003328.1 coordinate 5,910, forward strand.
AGTTCAAGTTCTCCAGTGGTTTACACCTTAACAAAGCAAGAAATCAATATAAGTCTTCATTTATTTTATGATTGTGAGAGAACCTCTTGGAGATTTTTATTTTTGAAGGTGGGGAAAACAAACTGCTTTCCAGAAGGAAAAAAATCCAAAATCAGAGGAATGGGAGAATAAGGGGTGGGGGAAGAACAAAAGAGCTTAATTAAACGGGGAAGCCAAAAGACATGGCAGCTGCATCTGTGGCAGGATTACAGTATAAAGTAATGATGAGATTATGAATTGGATGGAACATTTTTGAGATCCCATATAAACGCCCCTGAATACCCAACCATTTCTCCACCTTCAGGTCACCTTCTGTGCTGTTCATAAAATAAGCTGGAATTTTGTTTCCCAACCAAGCCATAACACTATTATATTAGAGCATGGAATGCTTTTTTAACTACGTTACAGCTGGCAAAGGCAAGAAACCAGCAATAAAGTCTGATTCAGTCTTTGCTTATTTTCAATCCAGTGCTCCAGAATTCATTCATTATAAACTGATTTCTGTAGCAAAAGCAATTTTTTTTGTTTTTTGTTTAAAGTGAATACAACTTTTAAAGTGAATACAACTTTTGGCCCAGGGAAAATTATTTCAAAAGATGCCAGTGTTTTAAGCAGCAGCTTTCTTTTGCTCTCAGTACAAAATGGCAATGCATTGTTTGTAAGCACACACAAACAAACACACCCAATAGGACCACTCTTCTCTGATATGATTGAGTTTGCCTTGAGTGATTGGAACTCTTCTCATATGCGGTGGTGTTCAGAGGGGTAATTTGAAATTCTATTGCAGGAGATGTGTCATATAAAGAGACTCCCTTCCAGGCAAGTGTATATTAAAAATAGTGCTTTTTCACTCTTGAATGGGTACTAGGGGTTCTCAAGCGTGGATGTGGGATGGAGCGATCACACTGATACGCCCACTCATCAACAAATACTTTCTTGAGGTGGCTTTCAGATTGGAATATTTAAAAAAGCTTTGTTTGAATGGAAATAAATGAGTCCTCAGCATGGACTATTAAAGGAAGGAGCCCTTCTCAAATTACTCAGAAGCTGCTAGGAGTTTTTGTCACATCCTACATACAGGAAAATTACAGTGCTTCCAAATAAGCTGTTGCAGCTTTTCACAGACCAAGCCACAGTACACAATGAAATAACCTCCCTGAATCTGCAGCCACTAGGATGGTTGAGAAATGGGGAAGTTGTATACCTAAATGCTGCTTGATTGGGGAAAGATTTATCTCACAGTAATATCTTTTGTCTAAGTACATTTCCCCAGGTTGTACGGCTATAGTATTATTATCCTTCCCATCAGGAGTGGGATTCTACAGGTTCTCACCTATTTCCTAGAACTGGTTGTTAACATTCTAAGCAGTTCAGAGAACTGGTAGTTAGAAGAAATTACTGGCCTAATCCTGTAAGGAAGGCAGGAAGGAAAAATTCTGGTGTTGCTTACAGAAACTGCCTCTCCATTAACCCCTATTACATTCTTGGCAGGATTAGACTTCCTGTCTCAGGAACTTCCCTGGAGTTATTTTTCCCTCCTTTGCTGGTACTTTGCTTGTGTGGAGTGACCATTCAAAGTTACAATGGCACTGAAAAAAGTGACTTATGACCATTTTTCACACCTACGACTGTTGCAGCATCCCCACAGTCATGAAAGGCCAGGCAAGGAGATGCATGCCTTGATGTGGATGATATTGAGTTGGCCACGCCCAGCCAATAACATGACCACCAAGCCATGTCCACCCAGTCACATGACCACCAAGCTACGCTGACCAACTAAGCCACACCCACAGAACAGTTGTTAAAAAATTTAAATCCCACCCCTGGCAGCGGGTGCTAATTTTCTACAGTGTCATCTGCAAATCTAATGAGTTCACGTTCTATCTCCTTATCTAGATCATTTATGAAGCTGTTGAATTGTACTGGGCCTTAAGACAGAACATTAAGGTATCCCACTGCATGCTTCCCTCCAGAGGTGGTATTCAGCAGGTTCTGACCAGTTCTGGAGAACCGGCAGCAGAAATTTTGACTAGTTTGGAGAACCGGCCAATACCACCTCTCACTAGAGATTTTACAGAATCCTCCCCCTGCCATGGCCACCAAGCCACGCCCACAGAACTGGTAGTAAAAAAAATTGAATCCCACCATCGAAGTCCACATCTTCTTTACCATCCCCACTAAATGGTATCATTATTATGATTATGATTATGATTATTTTGTTGTTTTGCTTGTACATTGAGTGCTTCTGCACCAGTCAAATTCTTTGTGTGCCTAATCACACTTGACCAATAAAGTTTTCTATTCTATTCTATTCTATTCTATTCTATTCTATTCTATTCTATTCTATTAATTCATTTTCTATCCTATCCTATCCTATCCTATCCTATCCTATCCTATCCTATCCTATCCTATCCTATCCTATCCTATCCTATCAATTCCATTCTATTCCATTCCATTCATATCCCATCCATTCCTATTCATTCTTATCCTATCCTATCCTACCCTATCCTATCCTAGTCTAACTATCAATTCCTATCCTATCCATTCCCATCCTTTCCACAGTTCCCCCATATCTGCCTTAAAAAGCAGCTTTAAAAACTTCTTTTAAAAAGCAACACAACATTTCTCTTAGGGAAAATATAAGGCAACTGGCAGTGCAGCTTTGGCAAACACAGTTAAACACAAAAGCCTGAGGACTATTGAAAATGTCTAGGTGAGTTTAAAAGTCTTTAGTGGCAAAGCCCATTGGGTTTTACACACTTTGAGTTTTGGATTTTTGCCTGAGGCAGAGAAATGTCTTCGGTTAACTGTATTCTCCATAGCTAGCTAGGGACTCCAAAAACGTTATAGAATAAGAAATCAAGTTCCTAGCATCCCAGGGCTTTGATGTCACAGAAATGGGCAAGATCCATTTCTTCAGTCTTTCCTCCTAATTTTAGACCTCCAGTAAAATCATTATATCTATCAATGGTAAAAGGCACCCAATCTTAGATTTTAATTTTTTAGTATATACTTCTAAATTATATGCCCCCCCCACCTCATGGAAGGTGACTTGGACAGTATAAAGCAGCCCAATGAAATAGTATATGTATGTGTCTATGTGCATAAAACAATCATTACAAAATCGATTATGCAATAATTTTTTTTAAAAAAATTAAACAATAAAAGGAAAATTAAAATAGGAAAGGAAAATAATAGAGGGGTGTAGAGCCACTTCACAAGTTCACACATCCCTGAGGTCTCCAGGTCTGTTGCCATAACCAGCGATCTCGACCCTCAAAAGCTTGCTGATGTTGACCAAATCTCGGAGGGAATAAGATTCCATAATGTAGATACCACAGCAGAAAAGTATGCCACTTAGATGATGCCACCCATAACAGGCCCTCTCTTCTAAATTTCGTGGGATGGACAAATGAAATAAGCAAGAGATGATTCCTCAAATAACCTAGCCCCATGCCATGTAGGCAGTGGTGGGATTCAATGTTTTTTTACTACCAATTGTGTGTGCATGGCTTGGTGGGCGTGGCAGGGGAAGGATACTGGAAAATCTTCATTCCCACCCCACTCCTGAGGGAAGGTTACTGGGAAATCCCATTCCTGCCCCACTAACCTGCTTTCCAGCTCCATTCTCCTGTGCAGGGCAACCAAAGAAAGCCCAGCCGATCAGCTGGGACTCAGGAGGCAGAAAATAGATGGAGGCGGGGCCAGTCAGTCAGAGATGGTATTTTCCGGTTCTCTGAACTACTCAAAATTTCCGCTACCGGTTCTCCAGAACTGGTCAGAACCTGCTGAATACCACCTCTGGTACTCTGTTCATGTATTGCTACAGAAGCACACATAAGACGTGTGGCATGCAGGGACACTTCCGGCATGCGATGAAGAAAAGGTTGGCTATCACTGTTCTCGTGGCTTGTCCTGTCAATGTTGGTAGGGATGGTCTTAGAAGTATTTTGGTTGGGCTGTTTACTATTAGCGTTTTGACAGTTCCTTCATTGGGGTATTATTCACTTGATTGTTGGTCTGATGTTAATCTTGGGATTAATCTATGCTAGTCTGGGCGCTGATTGCTGTTGGAGAGGTGCTTGAGTCTTTTTGTTCCCCTTTTAGCTTGTTGACTGTTTTGCAAAGCCTATAGATATTGTTTATGTGCCTGTTGATGGCTAATTTGTCGGAGTGCCAGGCTTCTGTCATTAATTCTGTCATTGAGCAATGTAGTAATAAGTGAAAGAAAACAAAACAAAAAAACAACAACAAAAAAACCATATGACCATGCTGCTTAGCAATGCCACTTCAGGCAGTACTGAGTACTGTCATTAAATGAGACTGGTGTCAGGATTCCAGAAATCGCCCTAATTAAATCATGATTCTCGAACCAAACTTCAAAACTACTTCAAAGGATTTATTAGAGGCGATATACTGGCATTGCCCTGTATGAAGCCAACTCAATAATTGGCTTACAATTATTGTAATTTACAATCACCTGTGACCCTGTTTCCCCCCTCCTCCCTGGGTGTCTCATAAACCAGATTCTCCAATTAAGCTCATTCATGGCCTGGGTGTCATCATTCACATTCTCCAATTAAATATATTAGCTGGCAAAAGCTCTGGTAGTTTAGTTACACTCTTTTAAAGATAAATGTTGGAATGTACGCTTGATTTCAAATTGCTGCATTGCTCTTCCAGATTGTTTTTCTCCCACCTCCCTTTTTTATGGCAACTACTAAAACAGGCATAGGCATGTTTTATGAGTTGACAACTGGATGAATCATTAAACGGGGATGCTCAATTCCTAATAGGTTCATCATTGACTTTGTGGGATGCTGGAAGAGAAGGTTGCAAATTGTGATCACATGATCCTTTCATGCAGTGTTGCCTTATGTACAAGGTTCAGTCAAAAGTACCATTTATTCAGCACAATCACAAGTTTTAATTGTCACTGAACACATGGTTGTTAAACAAGGACCATCTATAATTTTTTTTAATCCAGTGTGGTTTCTTGGTGTAAGTATCAATTCAGTGACCAGATCTTTTAATAAACCATGACTTACTTATGGATCAACAGGTGTAGCTCAAGAATGATGGCTTTTCTGGTTATGCCTTCTTTTCTTTTCCTACATCTGCTTTTTGTCTAGTACAGGGGTCCCCAAACTTGGCAACTTTAAGACTTGTGGACTTCAACTCCCAGAATTACTCAGCCAGCTATGCTGAGGCATTCTGGGAGTTGATGTCCACAAGTCTTAAAATTGCCTAGGTTGGAGGCCTTTGGTCTAGGAGATTGTTAATTTGAGATCCTCAGCTGACAACTTTCTCATATAAAAGGTAGAGGAGGGAACTAAAGGGTCAGCTATACTGGTCTCAATTTTTACGAACAGAAATGAAATAATAAGGGCAGTTGAAGTTAGAGGAATGTTGGGGGAGAGCGATCATGAATTTATACTTGAATTCGTTATAATTCACCACACGTAACTGAACCAAGTAGTTTGAACCGAGACTTTAATAGAGCTGACATCAACAGACTTAAGAGAAAGACTAGAAAGGATTCAGTGCCTAGAAATCTTAAAAGGTAAAACAATCGAAGATGCTTGGGAAACCTTGAAAAAATTAGATAATGAAGGCCCAAGCAAAAATAACACCACAGAGAAAGAAAAACAAAAGACACCAGATGAGATTATCAAAGTTGCACTCTCTGACAATCTGAAGGAGAAAAAGGTCAGATATAAAAAAAAAAAATGGAAAGAGGGGCACATAACTAAAACTGACTACTAGCAAATAGCCCAAATCTGCAAGGAGGGAATCAGAAAAGCTAAGAGCCAGAACAAGCTACGACTGGTAACTAATACGTTTTAAAAGTTCCTTTCAATATGTAAGGAACAAGAAGATGGCAAGAAGGTGAGAAGCAGCAGAGAAAAATGTATTTTTATGTAAAAAGAAAAAAAAAGACCAATCTATCCAAAGCTGCACTAAGAAAGATAGAACAGGTAACTAGTAAAGAATTGGTGAGAGAATACCTATCCACCTTGGATGAAAACAAATCATATGGAACAGAAGGTTGACTCAGCTTCCTTCCTTCCGAGGTTGGTAAAATGAGGACATATTTTTGGGGGCAATATGTTGACTCTGTAAACTGCTTAGAGAGGGCTGTAAAGCACTTTGAAGTGGTATATAATCAAGGAGAGAAGCAACTTAGAACTCAGGAGAAATTTCTTGACAGTTAGAAAAATTAATCAGAGGAACAACTTGCCTCCAGAAGTTGCAAATGCTCCAACAATGGAAATTTTTAAAAATATGTTGGATAACCATTTGTCTGAAGTGGTGTAGCGTTTCCTGCCTAGGCAGGGACTTGGACTAGAAGACCTTCAAGGTCCCTCCCAACTCTGTTATTCTATTCTAAATAAGATGTGAAACATTATAAAATTGTCTTAGAAGAATAGTACCAATGAGACATTTCAGAGATCTTCCAGTTTCAACTACTGCAACATCCAGGAATGAATATAGATTTGTTCACATAGATTGCTTAGAAAGTTGAAACTCCAGGGCATTCTTCAAAGGCTCCAATGCAAAATTCCCCTCAGTAATGCTGTTTTCTAAGAATATTGACTGAAAATCTGATTCTCTCCATGAGTCTGCTCTGTGGAAAGAGAAACAGTGTTAAAAGAGCAAGTGTGCCCTAGGTTCTTCCATTCCTGATCTAAGAGCCGCTAAACTCTTTACAATTGACAGTTCCTAGCTGTTTGGACTAGTGGAAGAGATAAAACTTGGAATAGTTATGGGAAGAAAAAAGTCTGTTGTTTTCAGGAGAATATTAAACAGATCAAAGCTTTTGAACCATGTGAATGTTTTGTGTCCAGGGAATAAATCTTATGTCAGTGCTCTTACTCCTACGCCTTTCAGTCATGCATGAAATGTTGCAACTAAATTAGTTATATTCTGCCTCCAAAAATAAACCAGCCTTTTGTTATTTTATAGGTATTGTTTTCCAAGCTGGCTCAGTGTTTCATTCTGGTTCCCCTTTCTCTGATTTTTTTCCCTCACCAAGTAGGTCTTTCTGTACAACCTCCTTCCTTGTGCTGTGAAGATTACCCAGCAAGTCAGAGAGGCAAAAATATTCCCCTTGCTTTCCTCTTGGGCTCCTGAATCAGTCAGTTGTCTTGATGAGAAGTTAAAAATAGTCATGTATCTGCTGAAGCTGCCTGGCCCTCGGTTGGAACGAGGCACCTGTTCTCAAAAGTGATATTTACAGGCAGCACAGTGAAGTACAGTAATTCTCCAAATGAGTGAGTGAGTCATACCCTTTACGGTGGTAAAACCCTCTGGGTTTTCCTGCTTTCTCTTAGTGTATTTATTTATAGTGATGTGGGAAACCAGTGCTGGAGACTAACATGTGGTTGAACTTCAAAGGAGTCCAAGAAAAGAAGACAACATATTGTACCTTACTGCTTTTTTTGTTTTTTGAAACAAATTTTATTAATTTTAAAAACAACCAAAACATCATTAAACATTGAACACATAAAACCTCTTTCCATTATAAATTTTTACAAGACAGATAAAACATTATTTTATTTTATACAACATAATTCTAATATATCCCATTTCCACTTAAATATCTTTTAACAGATTTCTCATTATTTCTCTTTACTCTTATTCAATTACATTTCTTTTCTATATTTATCCATTTTATAATCATCATATTCATATTTCCCTCTGTTTTGTTAATAATTATCCTCATCTAGCTTTCCTCCAAGGTTTTATTAAATCTCAAACAAACATAAACATACAAAACACAAAAACATAAAACTTCTTTTTAGAAAGTAGCTTGGCCCCGGATTACCTCTCTTTATATGGACTTCAATTAAATTTATGCTCATCTTATATACCATTTCCTATCTTATTTACCATTCTATATCTTCATTATAACTTCTCCCCGCTTTCCACTCTTCTTAATTATATTTTATTTATTTCATCTTAATTTACATTATTATACTTGTATCTTTTGTCCATTCTTTTCCAATTATCCATTTATCTCATTCCCTATAGTAGAAAAAAACAAGATTTCTCCTGAAATCACTAATCGAAGTATGATGCCTTTCCATGGCTCCCCTAGATTAACATTTAAGGTAACACCTGGTTCCCCATCTGATTCTGCTTAGTACATTCTACCTACTAATTTTTAAAAGAAAGAGAAAATAGTAAATCTATAAAGNCCAAATGCTGCCATAATAAATTTATACTAACTTAGTCAATTAAACTCTATATTTAAACTATTTTAAACCTTCCTTTTAATAATTTATTAAATCTTAAAATCTATCATTGTTAAACATTTAATATTTTAATCTTTACTTAATTCTTATAAAATTCTAATTTTCTATTTCTAATACAAATACTACAGTACTATCTTATGTGCCTTGCAGAATCCTTTTAAGAAAAATTTTACATTACCCTTTATCCCTAAAAAAAAATTTCTTTTTCCCATCTTGTTTCATACCTTTGTGGCTTTTTTCCCCCTTTTCCCTTCCTTTTTTATCCCACCTGGTCTTTTTACCCCCCCTTCTCCAAACCTCCGCCTTTTTAGCTTCCCCTCTCTGTTGTATTTCTCTTTTCTTTTGCTTTCTAACATTGTATTGATTTTGCATCTTATTTTTCTCTTTCTTGGATGTTTTTTTAAGTCTTAAGTCCTTTTTCCTTCCTCTCTTTCTCTTTCCTTTCTTAATAAACTTTTTGGATTCATTAAAGATGGCTTCTCCTCCTTCTTGTTCTTCTTCCTTTGCTTCCTCCTTCAATTGTTGTATTTGCTGGTAAGTAGCAAGCGCCATTTCTAAAAAGTGAATAGTTTCTCTCCAAGTGTCCTTGCCTTCGTTCTTTATTTTTCCATATTCCTCTCTTAGTTCATCAACAGATAAAGCCATTATAAACCTTTTCTTCTTTTCTCTTCTTCTTCTTAAGACAACCAAAATATTTCAAAACTTAGAACAATTCCCCAAACTCCCAAAGTCATCAAACAGTCCAAACAGAGCACAAGATTCTTCCCTTCGCACTTTTTCTTCCTGGGGTAATATCAATTGGAAAGGGAAGAAAAAGCCCAATCTGTATTTAAAAGTCTTATTGCAATTAACTTCCAATCTCAAAGTCTTCCAGGCATCTCCTCCAACAAAATCTTAATATAAATTTCTCCTTTATCCTCTCCATTCCCACTTGTCACAAAGAGCTTTAAATTTTTACCTTCTATAAAAAAGCAGGCTTTTCAATGTCCATTTGTTGATTCCATAGGGAAGGAGAGTAAACTTTCTCTTTCAGCACTTTCACTCGCCGCTTATAAATCTCTTCTGGAAACAAAGTATTGTTCAAAAATCAAGATTTTCAGGATATTAAATGCATCTTATACTCCCGGTTCAACCAAAAAACTTTTGCTTCAAAACTTTCTCCTTCTTCCTCCAGCACAATCTTGTCCAGCTGCCGGCTTCTTTGTGGCAGCCATTGCTGACACCGCTCCACCGCCTTGAGAAAAGGGGTTTATTCCGGGTGGGGAGGGGGTCTGCGAAACCCCCAAACCCCTGTCCAGATCCCCCCTTTCTTCAGCTGCCTCTACAGGGCAGCCTTATCCTCCAGACCCGTCAGGATCGGAAGCACCAAGACGGCTAGCGCAACAGGGATTGTGCAGGATCGTGAAACCCTGCTGCCGCCGAAGCCTGGCAAACCGGAAGACTGCAGCTTACTGCTTTTGTTGCCACTCCCAAAGGTGCTTTTTCAAAAGGCAACTGAACTTTCTGTTTTTTTTTCCTTTGAAGATGTTTTGCTTCTCATCCAAGAAGCTTCTTCAGTTCTGACTAGATGGCAGAAAAAATGGATTCTGAGAAAAAATTGCAGAATACAGGAATCATTAGCACTCCTCAGGTGACCCTGAGGATACAAATAAACCTCCAAGTGCTCCAACAGACCTCTAAAAGGATGCAAATGCCCAGCTGTCTACAAGGAATATAAATCTTTCCATTCCCCACTGTCCAATCAGAGCTGAAGAAGCTTCTTGGATGAGAAGCGAAACGTCTTCAAAAGAAAAAACAAAAAAGTTCAGTTGCCTCTTGAAAAAGCACCTTATGGACAACCATAAGCTGGATGACTGAGAATCTGCATAGACTTTTTTGTTGATGCTGTTTTTTTTCTCCAGGCTTCCTTGTCTTCCTCTAGAGATAAGATAAGATGATAAGACAAGACAAGATAAGGTAACCTTTATTGTAATTTTTTTTTTACTGTGAGCACACAGGAGCACATTAAAAATGAAATTTGGTTGCCTGATCTCAAAAGAAAGTATACCGTGGTGGCTTAGTGGTTAGAATGTGACATTGCAAGCTAATTTTGCTGACTGCCAACTGCCAGCATTTCAACAGTTTGATTCTGACTGGCTCAAGGTTGACTCAGCCTTCCATCCTTCTGAGGTTGGTAAAATAATACCATATATACAGGGGTGGGATACTACAGGTTCACACTATTCGCGAGAACCGGTTGTTAACATTCAAAGCAGTTCGGAGAACCGGTTGTTAGAAGAAATTACTGGCCTAATGCTGTAAGGAAGGCAGGAAGGAAACATTCTGGTGTTGCTTACAGAAACTGCCTCTCCATTAATCCTTATTATGTTCTTGGCAGGATTAGACTTCCTGTCTCAGGAACTTCTCTGGAATTTTTTTCCCCTCCTTTTTTGTTACTTTGCTTATGTGGAGTGACCATTCAAAGTTACAATGGCACTGAAAAAAGTGACTTTTGACCATTTTTCACACTTATGACTGTTGCAGCATCCCCACAGTCATGAGAGGCCAGGCAAGGAGATGCGTGCCTCGATGTGAGTGATGTTGAGTTGGCCACGCCCAGCCAGTCACATGACCACCAAGCCACACCCACCGACTAAACCACACCCACAGAACCAGTTGTTAAAAAATTTGAATCCCACCCCTGCATATATGTGTATACCATTTTATATGTGGTGTTCAGCTTTGTTCGTATAAATATATACTATACATATATAGTATATAGTATATAATGGAATTATACCATTATGTTGTGATTCCGAGACCTGAACCTAATCAATCAGCAGATGTGGGTTCAAGCGAGGAAGACGATCTGGCACTGAGATTTGAGCCTGCATTGCTGAGCGACCTTGAGAGGAGTCTGGGGGAAGAGGAGGAGTTGAATCTGAAAGATGAACCTGATTTATTAGAAGTTTCAGAGACGTCTTCCTCTTCTGGAACTCCGTCCGTGATTGCACCTCAGGTGTTAACTGTTAATCAGGAAAGTGTATCAGAAGATTCCAGCTGTAATGAACCTGCCGGATGCTGGCTGGATGCCAGAACTAGGAGAAGATTGAGACGTCAATCTCAGTTGGAAAAGAGACGTCCAGCAAAGGATTAATTAATGAGACTAACACACCCTTTCTTAGAGGATATAAGGGTGCGTATGACTTTGAAATATTTGCTGGAAAACAAAGTGAATCTTGCCTTGGAAAGACTTGCATCTGATTTACTGCGTTGTGAGTTACAAACTTTACAGAATTGCCGGACAAATTCTAGGAAGATTGCCAAAGGACTGTGATAACAGAGCAATTCAATCTTCTGACTCCAGTTTTGTTTATGTAAAGTATTTGAACTATATTACTTGAAGTTTCATCTGTGGATACAGGTGGGACAGAACACCATTATATACAATACACGCACACATGTCACTGTCCATTATAAATACATCGTGGAAAGAGGAAACTTGAGCATTCACAAGATTGATACTATATGGAACAAAGCTATGGCTGAATCTAGATTTTCTGCTTTGGATCCCAGAAGGAAAACTGGTCATGGAGAGGATGTTTAGCATCCCAAACAATACTGTGGACTATGTAAATGCATACTCCTGTTTATCAGGCAGTATTAGCTTGCATTATCCTACAGGTGCCTCCTTTAATTTTATGGATTTCCTTAAGAATGCAGATTATCCTCTTGCTCACAAGTACAAACAATCTGGTTGCAAGATAGTGACACACTCCATCAAGTACAGCTCCTGCATTGTTGAGTGCTGCGACAAATCCCTTCATTTCAAGATAATGCCTATTACTGGCTCAGAATCAGTGGTGGGATTCAAATTCTTTTTACTACTGGTTCTGTGAGTGTGGCTTGGTGGGCGTGGCTTGGTGGGCATGGCAGGGGAAGAATATTGTAAAATCTCCATTCCCACCCCATTCCTGGGAGAAGGTTACTGCAAAATCCCCATTCCCTCTCCACCCCACTAACCTGCTTTCCAGCTCTGTTCTCCTGTGCAGGGCAACAAAAGAAGACCCAGGTGATCAGCTGAGACTCGGGAGGCAGAGAATAGATGAGGGCGGGGCCAATCAGAGGTGGTATTTGCCGGTTTTCCAAACTACTCAAAATTTCCACTACCGGTTCTCCAGAACTGGTCAGAACCTGCTGAATATCACCTCTGCTCAGAATGTCTAAGAATTCCTGTCTTTGTGATGAAGCAAGAATAAGAGATAGTTAGGAAAGGTTACTGATTTGCATTCAATTTATGCCTTGCCAAAATTGTCTTAATGTCTTTGGGTAAGATTGAGTGTGTAAGATAAGGAAGACTCAGGATGCAGTCGAAAGGAAAATGGTCTTATTCCATAACCACTGTGTTGTGTATACAATAAATGCAATAAAGGTCCAAGCTTGGGGTAAAGTGCAGGGTTCTGGCCCTGCACTCCTGATTGGTTATCAGGCAGCTCGACCAGGATTGGTCAGCTATAACAAACCTGATTGGTCTTTTACTAAGGGTTTTCATTGGTTATTAGAAATAGCGTTCCTAGTTGATTATTGGTTGAATCATGCATAAGGTGCCTATATAAGGCAGAGTTAACCGTTATGCCTTGTTTTTGCATGATGTAAATAAAGAGTTGAAGTTCACTGTTCCAAGCTGTCTCCAGTTATTACGACTCATGCGCAGTACTTAACACTGGCGACGAGGGTGGGATTTGGAGACGCTTGAACTGAAGAACCGAGAAACGAATACCGAGCACGTGAAAGACGACGCCAACAACGGAAACCATGTCCGGCGGCATCGTACCACCCGCTCCGTTCGACCCAAGTCAGGAAGATTGGGAATCCTATATGGATCGTTTTCAAATGTTTCTTGAAACGAACAATCTCAAGGACGCCACGCCGGCGAAGAAAAGAGCGTTATTCCTAACGCACTGTGGGCCGGCCGTCTTCAAGATGGCCAAAGCACTCGCTAAGCCTCGAGAAGTGAAGGCCATGAGCTGGGACGACCTCGAACCCTTCCTGAAAGACCACTACGTGCCGACCGTGCCTACGCTCGTGAGATGCCATGAGTTCTATCAAAGGAACCAACGGAAGGGAGAAAGCGTGGCTGATTTCGTGGCGGNCCGCACAACTTCGAAAAAACCGACACCCTGTACCGCCAATGACCGGGGATGTACCGACCAGCGAAAATTCACCCAATGCAGAACGGTGGCTTTCCACTACGCACCATTAGGACCTCTCTTCATCGTCAGACAGCGACGAAGAAGAGGTCCACCGACTGCGGTCCGACCGAGACCCTCGTCCAAAGTCCTTACGTCCTTGCGCTGGTTGTGGAGCCAACCATGCCAGGTCCGACTGCAAATTCCGCGATGCGCTCTGCCACGAGTGCGGGAAACGAGGCCACATCGGCCGGGTCTGCCGTAGTCTGCTAGGCCTGACACAGAAGGGGGCAAATTACCGCCAATCGACAGGAAACCGTCCTGTAAGGCGAACACCAGTAAACCACTCCTACAGAAATCCAGCCGTGCAGAGAGAAGAGGCTCACCATACTATCACTATCGGTCACGCTTCCGCATTGGACGCGAAGAAGATCCGAGTCACCGTAGCCATCGAGAACCAGCCGTGCCTCATGGAAGTAGACTTGGGATCATCCCTTTCGATGGTGTCGTGGAAGACACTCAAGCAACTTATCCCCACAATCCAACGCAAAGACCTCAAATTCCAACGCCTCATCCTGAAAGACTACCAGGGGAATCGTATCCCCGTCGTCGGATCCTGCAGAGTCCGAGCGTCCTTCAAAAAACACACGGCCTATTTACCACTAACCGTTATCGACAGGGACCGGCCCAGTTTACTAGGCCTCCAATGGTTCGCACCGCTTGGTATTGAAGTGGCCGGAATAAACCGGATTGGCGATTATGACTGGGAGGAGGATCTTATTTCGAAATTCAGTGATGTCTTTGCGGATGGCTTAGGCGAGTATAAGGGGACCCCAATCTCATTCAGCCTAGACCCGAAGGTAGCACCCATTCGGTTAAAACCCCGTCGAGTCCCATTCGCACTAAAGGCGAAAATCGATGAACAACTTGATAAATTAATTGCTCAAGGTGTGCTTAAACCCATCGATCACTCGCCATGGGAAACCCCTATCGTAACCCCCATTAAGCCTGATGGGTCAATTCGAATCTGTGGGGACTATCGGGCCACTTTGAACCACGCATTGCAACAGAACGCATATCCAGTCCCTGTGGTTCAACACCTCCTCCATTCCCTGGGAGACGGGAAGGTTTTCGCTAAATTAGACTTAGCTCAAGCCTACCAACAATTGCCCGTGGATGAAAAAACGGCACAGGCCCAAACGATTGTGACTCATTGGGGTGCGTTCAAATGCACCCGGCTGCAATTCATTGTTAGCGTAGCCCCAGGGATATTTCAAAGCTTAATGGAGAGGTTACTGCAAGGAATCAAGGCGCGTGGTTCCCTATTTTGATGATGTGCTGATAGCAGCCCCCACAAAAAAAATTCTACAGCACCATCTAACTTGTGTTCTTAAAAAATTACAAGAGACAGGACTCAGAGTTAAAAGAAATAAGTGTAAATTGTATGCAGACAGTGTTGAGTTTCTAGGGTACAGGATTGATAGTCAGGGTATACACCCCACTGAAGGAAAGCTAAGAGCGATCAAGAACGCTCCCAGGCCACGTAACAAGGTTGATCTCCAGGCGTTTTTAGGCCTCATTAATTTTTATAATGTATTATTGCCGCACAAAGCAACTGTCGCTGAACCATTGCACTGGTTATTAGACAAAAAGGCAATTTGGGTTTGGGGGCATCGTGAAGAACAGTCATTTCAAAATGTAAAAAAACTGCTTACATCTGACTCAGTACTCATGCAGTATAACGAGACTTTACCGTTGGTCATTACCT
>BHEV01003329.1:4023-18694 GCA_004319985.1 Emydocephalus ijimae
TCTGCCATGAGTGCGGGAAGAGAGGACACATCAGACGGGTCTGCCGAAGCTTACAGGGACCCGGCCAGGCCTCAAAGGGGGCTAACTATCGCCAATCAACAGGAAACCGTCCTGTAAGGCGAGAACCAGTNAAAATCAGCCTTGCCAAATGGAAGTCGACTTGGGATCGTCTCTCTCGATGGTTTCCTGGAGGACCCTCAAGAAACTCATCCCTACCTCCGTTTCCAGAGACTTATCCTTAAAGACTATCAAGGGAATCGAATTCCAGTCGTTGGATCCAGCCGAGTCCGGGTCTCATTCAAGAACCGCATGGCGTACTNCGCCTGCTAGGCCTCCAATGGTTCACGCCACTTGGCATTGAAGTGGCAGGCATTAACCGAATTAGCGGCAATGACTGGGAGGAGGACCTCGTCCATGAATTCAGGGACTTCTTCATGGAAAAACTAGGTGAGTACAAGGGGACCCCGATATCGTTCAGCCTTAATCCAAAAATAGCTCCCATCCGCCTTAAACCCCGTCGAGTTCCATTTGCCTTAAAGCCGAAAATCAACGAACAGCTCGATAAGCTAACAGCTCAGGGGGTACTAGAACCAACCGATCACTCTCCCTGGGAGACTCCAATCGTAACACCAATTAAGCTGGATGGTTCAATTAGAATTTGTGGGGACTACCGGGCTGGGTAGAACGCAGATGGCCATTGGACCAGCTATCAGATGACTTCACACCATTCAAGACGCGGCAAACAGAGTTATTTTCTCAAAAAGGCTGTATCATCTGGGGTAATAGAGTCGTTATCCCAGAGCGACTCCAACAAGCATTACTGAGAACTTCGCACGATGGCCACCCCGGCATCGTGCGAATGACAGCCCTTGCACGATGCTACGCATGGTGGCCGGGCATCGACAAGCAAATCGAGACTTGGGTCAAAGCTTGTTGTAGATGCCAGGAAGTGAGCAACGCTCCCCCAAAGGCAATCCCAACCGAGTGGGAGACACCACGGGGACCCTGGTCCCGTATTCACCTGGACTTTGCTGGGCCGACCAAAGGCCGCACCTTTTTGTTAACCATCGACGCCTACTCGAATTGGCTCGAGATTCACCGTATGAGGAACACGACCACAGAAGCAGTCATCAAGAGATTGGAGAGACTGTTTGCAACCCACGGATTACCACACGTTCTGGTATCCGACAACGGGCCGCAATTTACCGCGCTGTCCTTTGAGCAGTACCTGGCTGACCGCGGTATCCGACATGCATTCACTTCACCTGCGCACCCTGCAGCCAACGGCAGGGCTGAGCACATGGTCCAATTCGTTAAGAAAACTTTATAGAAATTAGACTACGACAACATCGACGAGAAAATCATCTGAATCCTTTTTCTACAGCACATCACACCTCACAGCGTCACCAACAAAACTCCCGCCAAACTGCTTATGGGATGAAAGCTCTGCTCCCACCTCGACCGGTTACACCCAGCTTACGAACTAGAAAAACCACTCGGATCCAGCAGCCGATGCCGTACCTTCCAGGTAGGCGATTTGGTGTACGCTAAAAATCTATCGGGTGACCCTTTGTGGGTAGAAGCGACAGTAATCCGAGTAACCGACCCAAGATCCTTCCTTGTACAGTGACCTGACGATAGACTGTAGAAGTGCCATATCGATAAATTACGATCACGGCTCCGGTCAGGCACTTCTGAACTCCCTTATGACCAAACTGAGGGGGGGGAGATACAGAAGAAGACGAATTTCAACTAGAGGAAAACCCTTTCAAAGGGAATGATAGCGAAACAGAGACATGGGAACTGGAACCAGGGATGGGAGTAAGTCCACCTCAAGGAGTTGCCAAAGATATTGGTGACAACGGAAATGCGAACTCTGAACCAGAGGAAACCCGTTCGTCAAACAACGAGCTACCTCAGCGAGATTGCAGCCAAATGCAAGAAGCACAGCGAAAATAAAAAAGACTAATAAAGCAACCGTCCTACCTTAAGGACCGCGCCCTGTAAACAGAAGCCAGGGGGAAGGGGTGTTGTGAATGCATAAAGATTAAATAAAGTTATCTTGAGCTTGGAGTCAAGTGCAGGGTTCTGGCCCTGCACTTCTGATTGGCTGTTAATGGCAGGATCAGATTGGTCCGTTCAGGGGAATCTGATTGGCCATTAACGGGGCATTCGTATTGGTTAATGGAGTTAGTGCTCCTGGATTGTTATTGGTTAAAATAGTTATTGGGTTGTCTATATAAGGAAGACTATAGCATCTGTCCAGTTTGAGCTGTCACACCATGTAAATAAAGGGTTGAAGTTCACCATTTCAGCGGCTCGTCTCCATTCTTTCTCGCCCATGCTTCAAACTTAACAGCTAGCATGCCCAAACCTTCTTTATCAAATGGAATTGAATAATATGGAATATGTGAGGCAACCATTTCTGCTGGTTGTCATTGGCTGATTAAGAAAATACACCATGTCACTGGAAACAGGATAACTCAAGTTGGATACTACATAGTGGTGGGATTCAAATAATTTAACAACCGGTTCTCTGTCTTAGTGAATTCTTCCAACAACTAGTTTGCCAAACTGCTCAGGAAGTTAACAACTGGTTCTCCCGAAGTGGTGCGAACTGGCTGAATCCCACCACTGCTACTACAGTATGTGATAATAGAGCAAACAGAAATTCCTTCACTTCCTCTCCTAAAACTTATGTTTTGATTTCTCTGAAGTCAGCAAAACTCCTTTCTCCAAACATTTGAATTCTGTTTTTTTAAGTTTCTTGCTTCATTGTTTTTATTATTTGTTCTGCTCAGCAATGAACAATTCCATTTAGTGCACTTATAATTGATGGCAAAAAAGAATTATGGGAAAAGAAATTAGCTCAAAGATGTTTCCATGAAGATTTTTTCTCATAAACAATTTCACAGTTACCCAAAATAATTTCAATAGTGAAATAAACAATGTGTAAATTTAATAAACAAACAAGTAATAAAAAATTAGGGAAAGATTGATGAAACAATTGATGGATGTATGATATGTTATTTAATGCTGAGGTACTCCAAGATCGGAAAGAATCTGAATTATTTGCAGTTTGTTTTTAGAAAACATAATCAACATTTTCTTGTTTTTATTCATTTTACTGTTTATATTCATCCAAATGATTTCTACAGAATTACCAGGTTTATTATAAATACCAACTTTATTTGAATAGATGCCTGAGCAGTAGTGGATACTGTAACATAAGCACAACTCTCTTCTTCTGATCCTTTCAAAAACTTGTATCCTTCAATTGCCCCTTTCCAATTATGTAGTCATCTTAATTTCACCTACAATATTAAATCATATTTGTCTTTCTATACCAAGATCTCATCTTAATTATTTCCCACATTTTGACCATTAGAGCATAAATAATGAAGGTCTAAATTCTGTAAATCAATTTTTCTAATTTTTCTTTGGGTAATTTAATACTATTACAGAAATATGCTCACTTCCTTTTATTTTTTTTATCTCAGGTTCTTATATCAAGGGTTTTATCACCCTAATATTTAATATAAAATCACACTAACCATGTTTTCTATGCTTTGACCAAACACAGGTCTACCAGTCCTTTATGTAGATAACTCAGATCTCAATGCTGGAAATTTCAGAGCTCCCATAAAAACCAGTCTCATAGAGCTGGAGTATGAATCATTTACATATAATATTTTTTTTCTCCCCTTTAGACTGGAAAGATGGATTATCACATCAGCTGCATCCCCAGATTTTTGAGCTTCCTTCTTAAAGCTTCAATATTCATGGTGATAATTGTCAGTGAACTCAATAAATCATGTAGGATAATCTGTCATATCCCTGATTAATGCTCCCCAAAATATACACTTGCGAACCAATGAAGTTTGGTTATTATACAACCTCTTGTACTCATAGGAAGTAATCATTCATTGATCCATAAATAAACCATCAGTAGTTCTTAGGATACATTAATTAGAACCAATGCTCATTCAACATATGCTCTTCTTGCCCCTCATTGTAATATTCTCACACTCTCAGAGAGTAGTTTCTATGGTTACGATCTTCCTTATCTTCCTGTTGAAATCCATTCAGGCAGGTCAAAGATAATTCTGATCAATGGTAAATAAAGGATACTATTACATTTTGTTATTGCAATTTATGGTTGTTTGGACAGTCAGTCAGATGTTTAGACTGGATTTGGCATTTCCCCCCATCTATTAAGTCTTTCCCAAGGGCCTGGGATAGCCAGATGTTGTTTGATGGTGTTAAAGCAGGGATGTCAAATTAAATTTCATTGAGAGCCACATCAGGATTGTGTTTGACCTCAGGAGGCTGTGGTGGGTGTGGCCAGAGTGGGTGTGGCCAGCTCGACATCACCCATGTCAGGGGCACCTGTGGTGGCTCAAGTGCTCTGCCAGTGAAAACGGGCTCCAGAGCTCCACTTTTGGTTGCGATGGCCTTCTGTAATCCCCTGCCAGTGAAAATGCAGCTCCAGAGGGCCACTCATGGTCTTCACAAGCTCTTTTTTCACTGACAGAGGCACTACAAGCCAGTCTTTCACTGTTTCCAGGGTGGCCCCACAGGAGAGATCAAAGCATCCTGCAGGCCTATCTGGCTGCCAGGCCTTGAGTTTGACACCCCTGTATTAAAGGTACCATTGCAGGATGCAAGCTGCTCCAAGTAAAGCTGCCTTTTGTGATTGATTGGTGGTGATTTTGCCAATGATGTTCAGGCAAGGTGCCTATTATTATTGGTACCGTTCCTGTTAAGTCCTGGGCATGGGCGCAAGGAACGGAGACGAGACATCGAACGTTGACTTCAATTCTTTATTATCAAGAAAGAACAGAGAAAAATACTTGGGCAGCAGCAGCTCTTTCAAAGAGCTGGCTGCTGTCAAAACAACCAATGAATTGAGTTTACCGCTTTCACAAGCGTCCAATCAGGGGGCCCCGTTAACAGCCAATCAGACTGGCCAAAACGACCAATCATGACTCGCTATTTACGGGCCAATGAGAAGTGCAGGATTACAAGTCTGCTGTAAAGTAAAGCTGTTTAGGGTTGTATCGCTGCGTTGGCTTAGTCCATAACAGTTCCTTCTTTCTTTTGACGCAGTTTCTATTTGCAAGTGTTTGTATTTTGTAATTTTCTCCAGTTCTTTCTCTTCTCTTCTGCTATGTCCAGGTTCTGTCACATCCAGTATCCAGACATTCTTATCAACAATTGTTAACTCTGAGGTGTTATGTGACAGGTGCTTCACCCCTCCCCTTTTCTCTCTAATCTCTCCTCTATATGTATATGTATAAGTCATGTTTATCTTAATACAAGGTGATAGTATTTAATTTTGACAAAATTAAAATGGTATTTGAAATGATATTGTTAATAGGAAAATGGCTTGTTTCTGAGTAATATGGGGATATTTTAAATGAATTTCTTAACATTCCAAGATAAGATTGATCTATTAGATACATTTTTATAAACATGCATAGATCTACAATCAGTCTACAAAGGAACTCCATTAGGGTAAAGGCTCTGGACTGCAAATTAAAACAATGGTAGGAAATGTCCTATGAACTGGATTTGTGTTTGTGTGTGCAAATTCAGCAGAATTAAATGGGGGGGGGGGTTAAATATCCTAATTACTCCCCACAGGGACTATGGCCACTAATTTACTTCATTTTCCACATTTCACTCCCAGCTCCATATAGAGAAAGAAAATCCTTTCATGAAAGTCTTTTCACATAATATGACAGTGAACAAGTCTGCCAAATAATAACATCCTCACATAAAGTAGCTAATGAAATCTTTCCCTCCTAGTGTTAACAAGTGGTTCAAATGATTTGTTAAAGCTATTCATCTCTGACATGTCTTCCTCTCTCATTTTATCATTTCCTTCCTCCTGTTTTCATCTGTTTCAATAGCCAACAGGGTGGCTTATCTTCCAGGCTTTTTTTTAAAAAAAAAACATGTTCATATAATCTTGGCTCAACTCCCTGGACTGTAGTTTCTTGGCAAACACTCATCTATCAGGATTCCAACTGAAAATGTCATAAGTTAAAAACATCCCACTCAATTGTTTGTTAACATAAGAAATGGTGGTCAAGCATGGACTTTACTCCAAACAGTCAGCCATATCCATCAAATGGGAGGGCAGTGATGCTCTCATCTTCCACAATGTACCAATGGAATGTTTTATTGCTAATTCGGCAGTGCAGAAACACAATATGCTTCTACATATTCTCTATGTACTAGATCTGGCTCCAGTAAAGCAGATGCAGTAGTCATTAATGGGCAATTATCTTATTTACTTTAATGGCGAAATTATAGAATTAAAGTAGAATGGGAGGAGGAGGAAGAGGAGGAGGGCCAGTGGATGCTGCTGTTTATGCTTGCATATCCTGTTGTTCCCAAAATGCTTACCTAGAACAATAGGATGATGGTGTATTGTGGGAACCACAAGAAGAGATAAACTAATCCAATCAACTTCACTGCAATCCAGTTTACAACACAAAGTGGTAAACTTAGGTCAACACAAAGGGGTAAACTTAGGTCAAACAAACTGAGTCATAATAGCAGTTGTACTGTGGGAACTTTTAAAACTAGCCAGTTGACCTGTTATACATATCGAGTACTCCAAGAAAAAAGAATTGGAAAGTATTTCCTTTCTGTTCCTTTCAGTGACACAACCTCAAGCATAAAAAACACTAGCTGCAGCAGTCAAGTTATGTCTAATCCCACCTGCCAAACTTGATAAAAGATGCTAGTGATGCCATGTAGTCTTGCTAATCCTTTTCTGAAGAAGCTTCTTCGATGAAAACCCAAACATTATTAAATGAAGCCGTTATTGATGGAGCCATTCTTACCTGCAGAGGAAGGCCATTCGAAGAATGCAGGGACATCACAGGGAAACAGTGCCTCCAAGCCTTGTCCCACTTTATTTTTCAGAGATGATCCATACCAATATCTTCTCCTGAGATAGAAAGCTTGGATGGGTTGAATCTGGTTGGTGAAATGACCTTGAAGAAACCTATGGGCCAAGCTATAAAAGGCTTAACAGATTAAAACTTTGGAACTGCAGCCAGCAACAAGTCCAGGTCCTGAAAAATTGAATCACCATAGTATTGAGTGCATGCCCATCCTGTGGGTTATCTCATCCCAGACCATTTGCAGTTTCCAGAGTGGTTGTCAAATACCATCAGCCCATTGGTGGGTCAATTTTTTTTTTACTATCAATTCTGTGAGCGTGGCTTGGTGGGCATGAAAGAGGAAGGGTACTGCAAAATCCTCATTCCCTCCCACCCCATTAACCTGATTTCCAGCTGCATTCTCCTGTGCAGGGCAACAAAAGAAGACCCAGCTGATCAGCTGGGATTTGGGAGGCAGAGAATAGATGGAGGCAGGGCCAATCAGAGGTGGCATTTGCCAGTTCTCCAAAATATACAAAATTTCTGCTACTGGTTCTCCAGAACTGGTCAGAACCTGCTGAATACCACCTCTATCCCATACACAGCACATTGCAGCGCTCCCAAGTAGGTGCCCTATTGGTGCATCAGCTGAAACTGAGCAAAGGACTTTTTGGCCACAGCCTCTACTTGCTCTTCTAATAACAGCTGTGAGTCTAATCAAAGGGGAAAATTTCTTACCCATGGACTACCTGCAGAGGTTGGGGATTGGAAGAATTGTTCATTGGTTTTGCTCCTTCCTTAATGGGCAGACTGAATTAATGCAGTAAGGGGGAAGAAAGACCTCTGAGACCACCCTTCAGTGGCCTCTGATTTACAAATTTCTTCAGGGGTTGTTCCTCCCTCACGTGCTCTTGAACCGCTGTGCGTGAAGCCATTGAGTGAGCCAATCCAACAGTTCAGGATGCAATATCATCGGTATCCTGAGGGAATTGACCTTTACATTTTCATCCCAGCTGGAGGAGAGATGCTGTGGATATCTTTAGTTGGTGCTGAGCAGGCTGAAACTGAACACAAGCAAGGCAGCTACACTGGTTGTCCACTTAGTCTGCCTGCTAACTTTAATGTTATCTCTGTAGGGATATGTTAGAGCCAAAATTGGGGTTCCTTTTAGATTTCACAGTTCTGCCTGTGTGGCTTATAGAAGCTGTCACCAGAGAAACTTTTGTTCAGCTTATTTAGTAAAAGATTACCATGTTGCTATAGCAATTCTTACTTTATTACATCCCTAATTGACTCCTGCAATGCCCTTTTACATGGGGCTAGAGCATTCAAAAGCTTCAATTGTCAAGAATGCAGCATAACCATGTGCTAACTGGTATCTGCCATTGGGTGCACATCAGCCTAGGCTGTGGAACTTGTCCTGGCTGTCAATCATCTCCTAGGCTCTGATTTTGATCTATAAGATTCTTTATGACTTAAAGTTACTCTGGCTACTACAGGACCAGTTGCTCCATCCAGAACCAGCCAGATCCACTAGGTCATCTTGGAGGACTGTTTCTAGTGCCCCACTTTCAGGAAATTAAAAAAAAAAAGCTGAGGCAGGAAACGTACAAAACAGCTCTGGAGGACATTCTAATCAGACTGAGTAATCTCTATTTTATTCTTGAGTTGTTTCACTTCTGTGCTTTTATTTTATTGTCACCATACACTGTTTTGATTTTATGTTGCTTTTTCCCCCTAACCGATGTTTTCATTGTTTTTTTTTTTATATTATGTTAACTGTTGAGAGTTCTTTGGTTGTAGTGAAATACAAGCCAACCAATTTAAATAGGAAGAGGAGTATTGGTATGTTTGCCATCATGAGTTGTAGAGGAAAAAAGATAGCATCAAAATCTAAATATATCTATATAGATATATATATCTCTATATATCCATGAGGCTAGAGCATTATGTAACTATATCCATGTGTACACATCTACGTATCTGTTTTGTAGACCCAAACACGCCAAGATCTATGTATCTATATATACACACACATTTATATACATATATACACGTCTATATACAGTATCTATATATATGGGGCTAGAACACTGTATATCTGTATATATGGATATATCAGTGTGTGTGTGTGTGTGTGTGTGTGTGTGTGTGTACATAAACTATATACATGGGGCTAGAGCACTTATTTCAAGATTGAGATGGAACAAGTTCACTTATCGTTTGTTCCATATAGAATCCTTAGCAAATTTAGCTACTGAATGATCTCTCCTGTTTTATTAGTTGCTAACTATTCACCCTTGCTTCCTAAATCTTTTTTTTTTTTTCTCTCTCAACCTATGAGGCTTACTACTTAGTGAACTTCATGCTTTACCTATTGGGTTCCTCAACTACCTTTCCCCCCTCTTTTTTTTCCAGTTATAATTCATCTTTTGCCTTCTGTATTTGTATAAAGTAATGTAATTATTTGTTGGCTCGTTTATCATCGAATTTATATTCTTCCACAATTATAAGTAGACTTTTGGATGTTCAGGTAGCAAAACAATACAGGGTTTTGATCCAAATGGCCCAAATATCATTCACTGTTTTCAATTCACTTACTATGGACCCCAAGGAAATTATTTGAACATTCTGATATGGCTGGGTTTACATGCTTGTTCAGCCCTAAATAAACAATTCCACTACTTTCAATGACTTTTTTAAAAAGTCTTTTAACATTTTATTATCTGCCACAAATCATAAATAGAGTGGATACAAACAGCAAGAATTGCTAAAGCAAAACAAAGTCATTCTATTATCTAAACTATTATTACAAAAACTACATGACAGGAAATAAGTGAACAAAAAGTGAAAAATAAGGGGAAAGTTTCAAAATAATCACAGTGTAGTTATACTGTTCATTATTTTTAAATAGTATGTGAAATCTAGCCCAAATGCAATCATATTGTCTGAGTTTGTTGAGAACTGACAACCTTCAAAAAACCAAATTGGTACACTTATATTCTCCCAATATAAAGTAACCTTCTTTTGTTATTGTTGAGGCACAGGGTCTTCTAAGTTCTTCATATATAGACAAGCACTGTAAGTTTGAAATTTACCTTACATTTACATTTTTGAAATTTAACTTCCTTCTGAGAACCTTCCAGATTCCAAAAACCTGGCCTATCATTACATTAATCTCGAACTGTACCCATGGACATGGCCATAGCATGGGCTTTAACTTTTCTTCACATTTATTGCATTTATATCAGTCCACTGCCCCAGTATTCAGGCATCCATTGCCTTTATTTCTCATAATCCTGTTATTATTACCTTTATTATTTATTTATCTATTTATTTATTTATTTTTGTCAATTGTTTACAAGATAATAGGTATAAATAAAAAACATAGTTATGAATACATGGATACATGTAAGAAAAATAAAAATAAAAGAAACAATAGGACAGGGATGGTAGGCACATTGGTGCACGCCCCCTACAGGGAGTAGGGGTGAGGTCAATGGTAGAAAGTCTTCTTCTTGAAAGAAATTTCAAGACTGGTGGCATACGGTATTCTGCAACCAGTAGAGGAGTGGAGAACTCTTCTTGTGAAATATTTCTGGACTTTCTCAACTGTATTAATGTCAGATACGTAATGTGGGTTCCAGACTGATGAGCTGTATTCAAGTATTGGTCTTGCAAATGTTTTGTATGCTCTAGTTATTATGTAATATTACCAGAGAAAAAGCTACATAAGATTAGGTTAACAACTCTTAACGTCTTTTTGGCTATGTAGTTACAGTGGGCTCTAGCACTTCGACCATTAGAGATGAGTATTCCAAGATCCTTGACAGAGTTTGGATCATAACATTTGGCCAGAGTACATGTGTACATGTGTACAATAAGATTGGCTGAGCCTCCCTTCATGCACCACCACCCCGCAACACAACTCACAGTGAGGACAGAAGTCCCTAACCCAGTCCCAATCTTCTTACACTATGTGACCTTGTTGCACAACACACCGGCCAAGTCTACCATACTATGTTGACATGATGTTATTTTCCTTTCAGAAGTCTGTCAGCCCACGGATAGAAACTGTTCTTCAGCCTGTTGGTGTGGCTGGCTATGCTTCTATATCTCCTACCCGATGGTAGGAGAATGAAGAAGTGCTGACCGGGATGTGAGTTGTCCCTGAAAATTTTCCTCTCTTCTAAGGCAGCGAGTCCTAGCAATGTCATCTAGCGGTATCAAGGAACAGCCCACACTGTTTTGTGCTGTGCTCACCACCCTCTATAATGTCTTTCTATCCATGGCTGTCAAGCCAGCATACCACACCTTAATGCAATATGTGAGGACACTTTCTATTGTGGACCAGTAAAAGGAGGTCATCAGTCATTGTTCCACTTTATTTTTTTGCATGACCCGAAGGAAATGGAGTCTCTGTTGGGCCTTTCTGGCCACTTGGGTTGTGCTGATTTTCCAGGTGAGATCTTTGCTGAAGGAAAGGAATTTAAAGGAGGAAACTCTCTCCACATAGCCCCCCTCGACGTAAAGTGGGGCGGGTTCCTCTTTCTTCTTCTGGAAGTCTAACACCATCTCCTTTGTCTTGCTGATGTTTAGGTGCAGGTTGTTTTCTAGGCACCATGAGGATAATTTTTGAACCTCCCCCCTGTACGCTGTTTTGTCTCCACTTGTAATGAGACCCAATATGGTAATATCATCAGTGAACTTAATGATCACAGTGGATGGGTGAGACAATACACAATCATGTATGTATAGTGAGTATAGGTAGGGACTGAACACACAGTCCTGTGAGGAGCCAGTGCTAAGCTTCAGGGAGGTGGATGTGACAGACTCAACCCGTGCTGTTTGTGATCAGTCCCTCAGAAAGTCTTTGATCCAGTCGCAGATGGAAGAGGGAAAATCCAACTCAGTCAACTTTTTGATAAGGATACTTGGCAGGATAGCATTGAAAGCTGAGTTGTAGCATACTGACATAGTTCCCGGATTTCTTCAGATGGCTCGCTACAGAATGTAAAGCAGTAGCTATGGCATCGTCTGTTGACCTGTTTCCCCTGTAGGCAAACTGATGTTTGTCAAAGTCTGGTGGGAGGCATGTTCTAAGGTGCTGGAGAACCAGTCTTTCGAAGCATTTCATCACTGCTGATGTTAACGTGATAGGTCTGTAGTCATTTAGGCAATGAATTGATGTTTTCTTGGGGACTGGGACAAAAGTGGCTGTCTTCAAGCATGATGGAACACAGGTTGTTTGCAGGGAGATGTTAAAGATCTTTGTCAGGACCCCTGCTAATTGATTGGCACAAGTCTTTACCACTATCCCCAGCAACCCATCTGGACGTTCAGCTTTAATGGGATTCACAACCTTCAGTGCAGCTCTCACTTGATGTTCGTATAGAGTGAGTGGCTGGGAATCAGAAGGCTGGCAGGTAGAGGCTACGGGTCTGGTCTTTTCACCTTGTAGTGGGTGAAGATGTTCAACTCCTCTACCAATGACCGTGTTCCTTGTGTTGCCCTTATAGTTAGTTAGATGCTGCAGTCCCTGCCATATTTGCTTCAGGTTGTTATCTACTAGGTGGTTCTCCACTTTATATTTGTATTGTTGTTTTGCTGTCTTAATGCCTCTTCAAAGGTTTGCCCTCTCCTCTCTCTATATATCCCTGTCCCCTGCCTAAAAGGCAGAATCCTGGGCTCTCAGAAGTTTCCATACCTCGGCAGTCATCCAGGGTTTACAATTCCCATAGACTCTGATGCACTTGTCCATTGTTACACTGTCAGTGCACACTTTGATGTAAGAGAGTACGGCATCAGTGTATTCATGCAGGTCTTGATGTTCAAATACACTCCACTCAGCAGTTTCAAAACAGTCCTGCAGCTGACTGAGAGCATACTCTGGCCAGATTTTAACTATTTTCATGACTGGCTGAGTTCTTTTCCTGAGAGGGACATACTTTGGGCATAAAAGAAGTGAAAGATGGTTGGATGTACCCAGGTGGGGTAGGGGGATTACTCAATATGCCTGTTAAGTTCTGCGCATGGGTGCATGGAGCAGAGACGAGACAGTGACAGTGAACTTCAACTCTTTATTAAGCATACTGAACAGAACAAAACCCTAGGGCAGCAGCAGCCCTTATATAGGGTTGACTGCTGACCTATTAGCCAATGAAAAACATGGAAGTGTTAAACCCTTGAACCAATGAGAGTTGGCCCGTTAACAGCCAATCAGATGTCCCAGAAAGGACCAATCCAATATCGCTATTATTGGCCAATCAGAAGTGCAGGATTAGAACCCTGCTTTTTCTTAAGGTTGTTAAAACTTTATTAAACGCTTTTATTAGTTCATAACACCCCTTCCCCCTAGGTTCCATTTGAGGGGTGCGGTGACATAATCCCGTAGATACGCAGGTTGTTTTAACTGTCTATTAGATTTGCACTGTCCCACCAGTTCCTGTCTGTAGTCCGGCTTCGGCGGAACGTTTTTTGATCTATCTGGTACAGGCGGTTCTGCATCCTCACTGGACGACTCGGTACCGCTAATTCTATCGTTGTTGTCCTCCGATCTCTGCAGGCTCGCCTCCATTGAGGTATTCCTCTGTGGCGAGGACAACCCTCTCCCTGATTCTTCTTCATGTAAGGCGCCCGGCTGCTGACTTCCTTCGCTTCCGCTTTCCACCATCTCGAATTCGGCTTCTTCGATATCCCCTCCCCCCTCAGTTTGAGAGTCACAGGAGTCACGGGAACTGGGTTGTAGTCGAGAGCGAAGATGATCTATATGGCGTTTCCATATTTTTTCATCCCAGGTTTGCACACGGTACGATCTGGGCCCGGTGGTTTGAGTTACGGTTGCTTCGACCCATAATGGTTCACCAGAAAGGTTTTTAGCGAAGACTAAGTTGCCAACCATAAACTCGCGGCATTTTCCGCTAGATCCACAGGGTTTCTCTGGCGTGTAGGATGGGTGGAGCTGGTTGAGGTGGGAATGGAGCTTACATCCCATCAACAGTTCAGTTGGAGTCTTGTTGGTGATGCTCTGCAGGGTGATGTGTTGGAGTAGGAGTATTCTGTTTAGTTTGTCATCAATGTCCCCATAGTCCATTTTGTGGAGAGTTTTTTTTAACAAATTGGACCATGCGCTCGGCCCTGTCATTGGCCGCAGTGTGCACTGGCAAGGTTAGCGCATGGAGGATACCCCGGTCTGCTAAGTATTGCTCAAACGCCAGAGCGGTGAACTGGGGTCTGTTGTCGGAGACCAGAATGTCTGGCAACCCATGCATTGCAAATAGCCTATTCAATTTGTGGATGACTGAATCGGTTGCAGTAGTCTTCATCCTGTGGATCTCAAGCCAATTGGAATAGGCATCTACTGTTAGGAGGAACATATGTTCCTTAGTAGGTCCCACAAAGTCAACGTGGATGCGGGACCACGGCCCCCGGGGAGTTTCCCACTCCACTGGAGTTGCTCTCGGTGGGGCACTGCTGACTTCTTGGCACTTTAGACAAGTCTTTACCAGGCTTCGATCTGCTTATCGATGCCCGGCCACCACGCGTAGCTTCGTGCGAGCACTTTCATACGCACGATGCCGGGGTGACCGTCATGCAATGTTTTCAAAACTGCTCGTTGTAACCGCTCTGGGACGACGACTCTGNTATCCTCGTTCGACCCAGCTAAGAACTCGCGCCAAGACAGGATCTCGTTTCGTTTCGATAGCGATGTCTCTGGCTGTTAGCGGTGGTGAATGTAGTGTTTCAATCTGGAGTGTCATAAGGGTTGGAGC
>BHEV01003331.1:0-10073 GCA_004319985.1 Emydocephalus ijimae
AATAATAATAATAATAATAATAATAATAATAATAATACTTGAACTTCTTATGACAGAATGAGAAAACAGAAACACTGTCTGTCATTCTAATATGTGAACTTCAGGACATGCACACTGATTTTGTACTCTGATAAGTAAGCACTGGAAAACTAAAGATGTTAAGTCAGGGTGGTGGGTCCCAAGGAGAGATGAGAGTCGAAGTAGTGACAACAGCTCTTTATTAAGGAAACCAGATACTGAGACAAAACTCCCAGCTGAGGCAGCTCCTTTTATAGAGCTGGCTGCGGCTAGGCAGCCTATGACATGCATTTGAGCTTGCCGCGTTTGGTTTTACCCAATCGCGGCAGCCAAATAAGAACCAATCAGAACGCTTAGTTTTGTCCAATCACGGCCCGGCTTTTCCGGACCAATAGGAATGCAGGCCTACAAGCCTGCCAGTATGGAACACCCCTCCCTTCTTGGTTCCGTCCAAGGAGCGGGGTAATGTAATCACGCAAGTAGGCGGGTCTTCGTACCTGCCTACTAGACTTGCGCAGTTCACAATGTCTCTGTTCACTATCGGGTTCGGACGGGCTCTGCGTCGCTCTCAAGCTGCAAGATGGAACTGCCTGGAAGGGTGAGCCGGTCCTCTGGCTGCAACTCCCGCCAGGTCAGTTGAGTCATTTGCTCTGCTGCTCCCGCCTGGGCTCTCTGGGATGGTGGAGCTTGTCTGGCTGCTGCTTCCAGGTGAAGTGCCCGTCTGCCACGATTCCCTTCTGGCTGGTAAGTATTGTTGGTTTTTGTTTAATTTCTGTGGGGGTGTTCTACTTGTACAGATGTTCGTTCATTTTCTGAACTTGAGATTCCCCCCCCCTCTGATTTCTTGGTTCGAGTCTATGAGGGGGGAAGTGGCCAGCCTGGATCTTAGCTGGTCAATATGACATTTCCACAATCTCCCATTGGTGGTCTCGAGTCGGTAGGAGTGGGGGCCTGTGACTTGGGTAATTTTTGCAGGGATCCAAAGTGGGTCCCCTGTAAAGTTTTTGGCAAATACAGTGTCTCCTACCTTTAAGGTGCGGTGCTTGCTGCTGGAACCAAGGAGTTTTTCCGGAGTGTAAGCAGGGTGCAGGCGGTCTAGAGGTGACCTGAGTCTTCTTCCCATTAGTAGCTCTGCTGGGCTCTTGTTGGGGGTGGTATTTGGTGTGATATGTTGTAGAAGAAGCATCCTGGTAATCTTCTCGTGGATGTTGCCATGTTCCATTTTGTGCAGAGTTTTTTTTGTAAATTGAACCATGCGTTCAGCTCTACCATTCGCCGCCGGGTGAGCTGGCGATGTCCATGCGTGTCGGATGCCGCGGTCTGCCAAGTATTGTTCAAAAGCCAAGGCAGTAAATTGTGGCCCATTGTCAGAAATGATAACATCTGGCAGACCATGCATTGCGAAAAGTCTATTTAATTTCTTGATGACAGCTTCTGTGGTGGTTGTCTTCATTGTGCTCACCTCAAGCCAATTTGAATAAGCATCAACAGTGATTAAGAAGGTGTGCCCCTTGGTTGGCCCTGCGAAGACAATATGGATGCACGACCAAGGGCCTCTGGGTGTTTCCCATTCTAATGGTGGGGCCTTAGGGGGAGCCGAGCGAGTCTCTTGGCATCTGTTACAAGCAGCGACCCAGGTTTCAATTTGCTTGTCCATACCTGGCCACCAAGCGTAGCTCCTGGCCAGGGCTTTCATGCGCACAATACCAGGGTGCCCATCATGCAGCAAGTCTAAAACTTTTTTCTGCAGTGTCTCTGGTATTACTACCCGGTCTCCCCACAACACGCAACCTCTTTGCGAAAAGAGTTCAGTTTGCCGGTTTTTAAACAGTTTAAAAAGTTCGTTTGGCTCGGTTTCTGGCCATGCCCTCTCCACCCAGCTGAGAACTCGCGCCAAGCATCTGTCCTTCCTAGTTTCGTGGGCGATGTCTTGCGTGGTTACTGGTGGCATGGGGATCATTTCAATTTGCAAGACTGGTAATGTGGGTGCTGGGTCTTCTTGCAGGTCTGGCAAGGGGGGGGGGCGGCTTAAGGCATCGGCGTGCAAGATTGTCTTGCCAGGGCGATGTATCAATTTGTAATTATAAGCGGCAAGAAATTCAGACCATCTTGTCATTCTAGGTGACAAGATGGGTGGAGTGGGCTTGTCACCCATCAATATGCCAAGTAGGGGCTTATGGTCTGTAATAATGGAAAATGTCCTACCATAAATGTATTCGTGGAATCTCTTTACTGCTGAAACGATGGCAAGGGCTTCTTTGTCCAGCTGCCTATAGTTCCTCTCTGGCTTGGACAATGTTCTGGAAAAGAATGCAACGGGGGCTTCCGTTCCATTTGGTAAAACGTGGCTCAGGATGGCTCCAACCCCGAAAGGCGATGCGTCGCAAGTAACAGTCAGAGGTAGCGTTTCATTGTATTGCATGAGGACTGAGTCTGAAGTCAAAAGGTTTTTTATCTGGTGAAAAGCGTGCTCTTCTCGCCGTCCCCATATCCAGGAAGCCTTTTTATCAAGGAGTCTATGCAGAGGTTCTGCGACAGTCACTTTCTGGGGTAGAAAAATGTTATAGAAATTAATGGGTCCGAGGAAGGCTTGGGGGTCCGTTTTGTTCTTTGGTCTGGGGGCGTTTTTGATGGTTTTCAATTTTCTATCTGTGGGGTGAATTCCTTGTTTGTCAAGGAGGTAGCCAAGAAATTCAACCCTTTCAGTGCATAATTGGCACTTTTCCTTTTTCACCTTGAGGCCAGCGTCTTTGAATTTCTGTAGGACCTCCCTCAGTCATTTTTCCAATTGTTTTTTGGTAGGGGCTGCTACCAGAACGTCATCGAAATAGGGCATGACTCCTTTAATTCCCTGCAGCAATCTCTCCATTAGACACCAAACTGGAGCCGGTTACATTTGAATGGCCCTCTATGTGTCACTATTGTTTGGGTTTCAGCAGTTTCAGCATCAACTGGCAGTTGTTGATAAGCTTGAGCCAGGTCGAGCTTTGCAAAGATCTTGCCACCCCCTAGTGAGTGCAGGAGATGTTGGACTACTGGCACCGGGTAGGCTCTCTGCTGCAATGCGTGGTTGAGGGTGGCCTTGTAGTCACCACAAATTCTCAGGGAGCCATCGGGTTTGATGGGGGTGACAATTGGGGTTGTCCCAACAGGCATGATCGATGGGTTCTAATACGCCTTGCGCTATTAGTTTGTCTGATTTTTCATCTATTTTAGGCTTGAGTGCAAAAAGCACTCGGCGCGGCTTGAGACGGATGGGAGCTATGTCAGGGCTGAGATTAAAGGAGATAGGGGACCCCTTGTACTTGCCTAGATGTTCACTGAAGACTTCTTGGAAGTCCTGGATGAGCGTTGCTTCCCAGTTTTTGTCTTCTGTATGGTTGATGTCTGCCATCTCGATCCCCAATGCAACCCAAGTAGGCTGGGTCCGTCTTTATCGACAATTTTGAGTGGTAGGATGGTGGAGTGGTTTCTGAACGAAACTTGAAAACGTCCAGTGCCAACGACCGGAATGCGATTACCTTGATAGTCTCTCAATATTAGCTTCTGGTCGCTTAGCTCTTGGCGGCGGATGCTGGGAATTAGCCTTTTGATGGTACTCCAGGAGACCATAGAGAGGGAGGAACCGGAGTCTACCTCCATGGTGCAAGGCTGATTCTCAATGTTGACCTCTACACATATCTTTCGTGCGTCTATTGATGAAGTGTGGTCGATGGTGACTGTTTGGTGCGTTTCTTCTCTTCTGGGTACCTCGAACTTCCTGGGTCAGCTGTCCCGGTTCCATCAGCTGTCATTATGGCAGTTTATCGTGGGGGTGCCATCTCTTCTTCTTGGGCTGTTTCCCCATCGTCGGGGGCTGGAATTTCGTTTGTTACGGCATACTTTGGCAATATGCCCTTGTTTTTTTCAAAAATGGCAAACAGCGTCCAGGAACTTGCATTTGGAACGCGGGTGATTTCCTCCACAGCCGGCACATTGGTAACTCGACATACGACTGCGCCTGTCTCGTCGCTCGCGTTCCGACTGAAGTCTGTGGATTTCTTCCTCTTCGCTGTCAGAAGGGGATTCGATGTCGCCGTGGTGGGTGGATGCTGCATGTTTGTCTGCTGCGGTTGCCATCTCGCTGGTGGGTTGGCGGTCATTTCCGTTTGAACGCCGCATTCGCGCCACTGGCTTACGGGTGGCCTCGGCTGCGGTGGTTTCGGCTATGGCGTCGGCGAGGAAGATGTCCCCTTTCGCCATCAGTCTGCTTTGGAGAGTTGGGTCTTTCAGGCCGAGGATGACTCGGTCACGCATGGGCTCGTCTAGATTGACGAATCCGCACAAGCGTCCTAGGTCCCTCAGGTCGGCTATGAACTCTCCAATGCTCTCGCCCTCACGCTGATCCCTTTGGTAAAAGTCATGCCGACGGATGAGAATCGGCACCGCCGGGGTAGTGGTTCCGGAGGATGGAAGCTAGGGTATCCCAATCCATGGTCTTGACGTCTGTTGGCTTTGTGAGTGCCTTGACCATTTTAAAAACGGCGGGTTTGCAGTGTGTTAGAAAAACCGCTTGCTTCTTGCTGCTGGTGGCGTCCTTCAGGTTGTTTGATTCCAAGAACATTTGGAAACCATCAATGTAGGACTCCCAGTCCTCGCTGGCCGGATTGAATGGTGCAGATGGCACGGCACTGCTGGCCATCTTGCAGGTCGTCTATGCGCTATCTGCCACGTGCTAGTCAGCTCTGTTGTCTCAGTATCCCAACCTCATTGCCAGTGTTAAGTCTGGGCGGTGGGTCCCAAGGAGAGATGAGACTCGAAGTAGTGACAACGGCTCTTTATTAAGGAAACCAGATACTGAGACAAAACTCCCAGCCGAGGCAGCTCCTTTTATAGAGCTGGCTGTGGCTAGGCAGCTTATGACATGCATTTGAGCTTGCCACGCTTGGTTTTACCCAATTGCAGCAGCCGAATAAGAACCAATCAGAACGCTTAGTTTTGTCCAATCACGGCCCGGCTTTTCCGGACCAACAGGAATGCAGGCCTACAAGCCTGCTAGTATGGAACAAAAGAGATGGAGCAATTATGCTTTTTCAGAAACTTTCCCATTAGTGAAAGAAAGTGAAAAGGGTTTGATGTGTTGGCCAGAATAGTGAGAGTTGAAATTAAGAATCTGGGAAGAAAGGAAGAAAAATATCCATAAGCCATGATGAATATAGGCGGTTTTAGCTGCTGCAAGAATGTTACGTTCCTGGTTAAGAAAAATTTACTGAAGTTTCTTTTTGAAGAAAGAAGATGGCTATCATGATCATCAAAGTGAAGGACAGAACTATTTGGCACAGATGGATCTGGTGGCAAAGTTCCAAGCCAGCAGTGTTCTGCCAACTGAGGGATTAATACCCATGGTTAACACTAAAGAGGGAGAAGGGTTTTAAAACTAGATACACATACATATGAATTAAAAAGGTACTCTTACTTTATAAGATGACTTACTTTACAGAAAGAGAAACAGTTAATCTAGGCATGCTTTTAGACATAATAAATCAAGCTATTGCTTCCTACTGTCAAAAGCTATGAAGAAGTGGTATCTTCCTCTATACCCGCTGACAGCTATAGAATTAGTCTTGCATGGTTAATAGTGAAACAGAGATATTCCTATCTTTGATGATGCGCTGAAA
Source organism: Emydocephalus ijimae (assembly GCA_004319985.1). NCBI lineage: Eukaryota > Metazoa > Chordata > Lepidosauria > Squamata > Elapidae > Emydocephalus > Emydocephalus ijimae. Next base: position 5,676 of record BHEV01003331.1, read on the forward strand.
AAGGGGAAAGACTTCATAAAATGAAGGGATTGTGACCTCAAAATCTCTGTTAATTTCCTGACAGCCCAAAGCCTTGTGTCACTACCTCCTTTGGGTCCAACCTCAAAGCAAAACAAGTTCACAAACATTAAAATCAGACACTTTCAGTTCTTCTGAAACTGTAATTACAATACTTCTATGAATAGATTCCTGATACTTAAGACCAGTTTACAGTCACAAATCAATGCACTGCATAGAGAATATGCCAGACAAATAATTAAAAAAAATACAGAAGACTAAATAGTTATCCTTTTCAAAAGAAATATATGGTAAAGATACAGGTTGACCTAGCAGATACAATCTGGACTAACTAATTAGGCCTCTGTCAACAAAAGCTTTTGTTAAAATAAGATTTCTCTTCTTTCCCAGGGCCTAGACCTCTGGGAGTCCGTTTTGCTCAATCCTGGCAAAACTGAATGCCTGTGAGATTTAAGACTACTCCCTGTTCAGAACATTTTTCACTTTCAACTCTGCCTGGAGTGCACTTTTCCTGTCAGAGATGATACACAATTTGGAGGTCCTCCTGGACTCATATATGGTCTCTTGGTCAAAGACCAGGTGACAGAAATTGCTAAGGCACGTCTTTGCATAGGTTTGCTTTGTCCCACCAATTGGCCCACTTCTGGATTCCTTGCTCATGCATTAGTTAGTTACCACTTGGATTATTATAAGCCACTTTACTTGGGTATGCCTTTGAAGAGCATGTGGAAGCTATAACTGGTACAGGCAGTTTTTGGAACTTCTCACTACTCTCATGTAACACTACTACTCCTAAAATATCCCTGGCTCCTAACAGTCTTCCAGGGATAATTCAAGGTGCTAATTATTCCTTATAAAGCCGTGCACATCATAGGGCCAGTATACTTGTGGGACCTTTTTCCCATTGCTTCTGTTTATCCCACCAGAACCAGAAGAGAGGACATGTTCCACATCCCCTCCATTAAACAATAATGCCTTGTTGGATTCAGGAGCCATGCCTTCTCAGTAGCAGCACCTGGGCTTATAGAACATAATCGAACAGAGATCTGGATCCCCTGATCCTGCTAGCCTTTTGTATGATTCTAAAGACCCACTTGTTTGTGAGGCCATTAGATGAGCAATGAGTGGTATGTATTGTATACTTCAGAAATCATGGTAATAATTTGCAGCAGTTGGTTTCAACATTTGTTCACCACCCAGAATCATTGTTATGAAACAGGTCTTACATATATTATTAAATATTAATTGTAATTTATTATATATAGTTTAAACAGATAACAAGCATGCATGAGAATTAATTATATTGAAATGGCTCAACATTGATAACAAGATTTCTGTTATCTTTTTGGTTGTTTAAAGTATCTCCGAATAATGTGACTATAAATAAATGTGTAAGGAATTTTTATGATTATGGATTATTATTGAGGTCATGAATGTACATTGCTATTTTATGAAGACATTTTTAAATAGAAAGTTGAATGATTTGCAGCAAATGTTAGAATCAATTGTATGAAATAACAATTATGGGTCTGAAAATTATTACTTTAAAACCAAAATAAGTGTATTTAATGGCAAAAATGAATGGAACTACTGTAACTTATTGATAAATGAGGGGAACATTACAAAAACTCATGTTCTATAATGTTCCTTCACTAATGATGGACAGCTGGATAGAAAATTTTAAATTGTGCAAATACTGGCAGAAAGGGGAGTAGGTAGTATGTAGTTTATTAAGAGGAATCAATGCGTGCCAAAAGAGATAAAACTGGCTATATATTTTTTAAAAACATGCTTTGGCCAGGAAAGTGAAAGTTAATGCATTAGGTTAGAAGAAATATTAAAATAAATTGAATGTATTGGTAATGGCAGTTACAAAATGTTTGTAATAGAACAAAAAAAGGGGTCAGGAATGAATGAATGAATGAATGAATGAGGACTGAATAAATGCAGTGGAACAGAAAAGTGAATGGTGTGAAAGAAATACATTAAATTAATTTATTCTACAGAGAAAATAAATGGGAATCAAAACACAAAATAAACATAGCAACAAAGAATGAAGGAGAAGATTGATTGATAAACTCATAGTTCAGTGGAGTTGCCTCATTTTCTATTTAAATAACTTGGATGAAGCACACTATGGAACCAAGGATGATTTGGTTTGTACAATAAACTATACTGGTATCTGTTTCTTTTATCTACATGCATTTAATATATTTGGCTTACACTTTCTTAGTTCTTTTTGACATTTTGCATGTTATCCCAAAGTTGGATTGGTGAGTATGCATGTATATACAGATACTGCAAACACACAACACATACACATCATTGAGAATGTCAGATAGGCTGGTTTTAAACTTTTCCTCAATTTTGCCCTCAAAGAACAAAGAAAAAAAATCATTATTTTTACCACCACCCCTTAATTCTTTCAATCTTTTTAGGTTTTAAGAACTTATAAAAGGGAAAAAGCTTCTTTTTCTGCACGAAAAGGTCACTGGAGTTACCTTTAAGATAGCCTTTTCTATTTCTTTAAAACAACACAAAATCCTCAAGGAATTAATCCATGCTGTAAAGAATCTCATAGTGGAAACAGAGGTGGTATTCAGCAGGTTCTGACCAGTTTTGGAGAACCGGTAGCGGAAATTTTGAGTAGTTCAGAGAACCGGCAAATACCACCTCTGACTGACCTCACCCCTATTTGAAATGGAGATTTTACAGTATCCTTTCCTTGGAGTGGGGTGAGAATGGAGATTTTACAGTATCTTTCCCCTGCCACGCCCACCAAGCCATGCCCACAGAACCAGTAGTAAAAAAAATTGAATCCCACTACTGAGTGGAACACTAAAAATTTGCAGTTTCCCCAAAGTATTAAGCAGTTTTCCATTTTAAAAGACACTCCATTATTCAAAACCCATATTAAATCCATTAATAGCTGCTGTAGCTAGCCATCTTGGCAACTGTATTGGATGGAACAGAAAAAAAATGCTAATAGAGCACTCTTACTCTTTTCTTTGCACACTTGTACTTTCACAGAAATTTCACCCCACAGGCAGAAGCAGATGGGACTGATGAGGAGGTAATAAATGCTACTTATCCAGAGTAAAAATAGAACTGTACCTCTGCCATCATTTACATAATAAAAAGAATACATCCAGATCAAAGAATTATGTTCTGCTATGTAATATACAGATGGCATTTCCCTTAAATTGGCACATGTCATATTGGAAGAGATGATGAGGTTGTACACAAAGGGCCATGAAGAACTCCCACCAGGATGGCCATATGCTTTCTTTCATGTGTAGGACTTATCTGCATATCTTGGATAATTGGATCATTCTAAAGAAGGCTTCAGCTATTTAAAGGAAGAGATAATCCGCATTTCCAGTGAGATGGCCAATTAATTTTAGATGCCTTAGAGGCTAATGAATTCTATGAATTTATGAACTCTTCCTCATTGGAACTGAAGCATTTTACTTCTGTGGAAGCAGTATTTTGATCGTAATTGCAAATGGACTGTTAGCTGGCAGAAGAATGGGTAAGTATGCTCATGTCCTAAAGCACCATAGGATAATATTGCACAGATATCTATAAAATAACTTTACTCTTTGGAGACAGGTAAGAAAGTGAGAAAAAGGAATACAGATCCTTGGAAGGGCAATGCTAAGTGACTGGAAGTAAACATCGGTTTCTGACAAACTATCATATATTGCGGCCCCATGACTGGCACACTGCAAACAGTCATAAATGCAGGTCAGTGGTTGTGGCTGATGCAGTGCAACCACAAGTAGTTGAAAACAAGCTCTTTCCACCTGAGCAAAAAGGAAACCACTTAAGAGAAAGAAAAGATCAGCTGTTAATTGACAAGATGATTCTGGAAAATTACAAAAGTAGGAAAACCAACTTGGATGTGATATGGATATAAGAAGGCATTTGACTTCCTGCCACATGATTGCATAATCAGGTGCCTAGAAACAACAAGAATTAATATAAGCACCAGATGTTTTTGTGTAAAGATAGGTGCCACAATGGATGACACAGTTGCTGGTCAATGGTGATAGATTGGGAGAGGATAATATCAAGAGAGAATTTTTTCAAGGAGACTCATAATTACCACTACTATTTGCCATTGCACCAATTCCTCTGTCAAAAATACTGCATAACTCAGGCCAAGACTATCAAATATCAAAAAACATCTTCCAGGCTACCCCAACTCATTTACATGGATGATTTGTAGCTATGAAAAAGATCTGAAATAGAATTGCTGCTCAACACTGTCCATATATGTAGCCAAGACATTGAGTTTTTGTTGTAATTATGAAGCATTCAAATGTAACAACTGTATGCCTTTCATATGCTGAAGAAACTGTATGCCTTTCACATGCT
>BHEV01003332.1:0-12985 GCA_004319985.1 Emydocephalus ijimae
TATATCTCCTACAATTCTGATTAACCTTTTCTCTTATTCTATTTCACATGTTGAAGTTGGCTCAAGGATAACATTTTTCGGTAATTAAGCTGTACATTGATCACACACAAAGTACATTGATGTGACAAGTGATCACAATAGTTATAGTTTTGTGAGAATTATATTAACAATGTATTGCATAGCCTTGTAGGGGAGCATGCTGGTTTCAAAGTGTGGCTGTATTTCCAGATTAGTTGTATTTTATTATTTTATGGAAACTGTCTGGGGATTTGCACTAGAAATAAAAGAACAAAAATACATTGTATAATAGCTTTCAATATTTCAGAGGCTTGAAATATAATCCTCAGGCTCGGACAACATTTAAGATGTATCATTTAATTGGGGGAAGGTAGGATTGTATGGGCTTCATGCTTTGGCTTTTTTTTTAATGTTGTAAACTGCCTGGAGTCACTGTGAGTTGGGTAGTGATATAAATGTCTTAAATTAATTTTCCTTATTTGGCAGATGATAGAATTTAATGAGGAGGAAGAAATATTTGCCTACGGTCACCAGACGGTCACTGTTTGGTTCAGAATTAGCTGGAAAATAATCTACATTTTGGTTGTATTTGCAATATGCTTCACTGGAACATGGGACTATTAATGCCACAATAGGGCATCGCATGCCAAAACAACAAGATACAAAGACTGTTTTTTCCCCTCATACCATCACTCTGCTGAACACCTGATTACCACAATACAGTCTTATGTCTAAGGATATTTACCCATATAGTATTACTATTATTTTTCTCATTTTTTCTATTATTTTCTCGTATTGGGATTTTATGATTTTATTACTTTATTGCTTTGCATATATACTGAGAACTTATGCAATGGAAAGAAAATCCTTATGTGTCCAAACAACTTGGCCAATAAAGTACTGTACTGTACTGTATTGTATTGTATTGTATTGAGTTGCATTGTATTGTATCATACTGTACCCTATCCAACCTATTCTATCCTAGTGTCATAGTATAACCTAAGCCAGTCAGGGGTTAGTTAACAATTAAATTTCCTAGAACTGTTTGGGGCTAATGACTGTTTTCTTTTCCCACCAGCCACTTTAAATGAGCAAGAACGAAGAGTTTAACCCAAGAATGAATACTCTTTTGAATTGTGATACAGGGATCTAGTCTGAAATGCTCATGTCAGGCAGAAATCATTTTGTGGTCATTCTTAAAACCTGAAGGAGATCCAGTCCTATCGAATATTTGAATGGGAGGTCACTATGACACATAAGCTGGAGTCTTGACTGGGAAGTCAAAAAGCTATCTCAAAAGGTAGCTGGGGCAAATATTATATGGCTTGTCCATGTAAGCTTTCTGAGCTGAGCTCCACTAGAGTTAGTCTGCACTTTTGTCTTCCTATGATTCCATTGTATTCAAACATGTTCTTTTTTTCTATTGCAAGTAATTACTACAAATGACTGTGTGGACCATATACCTACATTTGTATTTTATGCCTATACATAAATCCCTTAAGTACCTATACGCATTGTTGAGCTATCTAATAGAAATGATCATATTTAACAGCATATTCATTTTTTATTTGCTTTGAATGTACTTTTCAGAAATATCTTTTCTGCCCATCAGTGTGCTTCAGAGCTTCTTTTTATAAGTTCATTATTACTGCTCCATTAATAAAACTATTTGCATTCTTTGCATGAGGGAAAGTACAAATTATCTTCCCATGGCCTCTTTACAAGAAGCATTATAAATATGGGAGAAATGATGTTGACTATTAGTACATTTAGCATGCACGTTCCTATGTTTTGTCTTGGTCTGTAATCTTCCCTTGATTAACACTGTCTGAGCATTCACATACTTTAAAGTGTATTGCATACCCTTTGGTCTCAGTCATCTTAATTCATTCAAGATTAAATCAAGATTTGATCACAGGTGGTATTCAGCAGGTTCTGATCAGTTCTGGAGAACCGGTAGCAGAAATTTTGAGTAGTTTGGAGAACCGGCAAATCCGACCTCTGACTGGAGATTTTACTGTATCCTTCTCCTGCCACACCGACCAAGCAACACCCATAGAACTGGTATTAAATTTTTTTTTTGAATCAACCACTGGATTTGATCCTAGCTTTGGGCCAGCAAGCCTCTTCTTGTTCAGTGGGACTTCTCCTTCATTTTATAAATCAATCAATCAAACAAACACACACACACAAACATACACACACATATTCACAATCTCAGGCCCTGGATACATTTTCATGGGTTGTTAGGTGTTTCTCAGCATGATTCTCACTCCCTTGGCCTCAATGGCCAATCTCAAGCTGAATTTGGCATTGAAAGGTGTGAAATGTGATTTTAGACACGATTAAAAAAATTCAATTAGTTTGGTCGATGTTCTTTAAATACATCAAAGTTTGGGTTCAACCTTAGCTGTGTTTTTTTTTCTTTACAACAAGAATAATAACTACATAAATAACAGAGTCCTTGCAAATGAAATTTATAATTTTAAATGACCAGAATAAAGTTGTGTAGCATAAAAATAATAAGTAAGTAAAGTAAGTAAGTAAGTAAGTAAATAAGTAAATAAGTAAGTAAGTAAGTAAGTAAGTAAGTAAGTAAGTAAATAAATAAATAAATAAATAAATAAATAAATAAATAAATAAATAAATAAATAAATAAATAAATAAATAAATAAAACAGACAAATTAAGGGGCATGTATGTACAGTATTTTGGAATAAAATTTCAGATAAAGAGAATCTGTATAAATATCATATAAAATAAAATATTAAAATACAACATAAAAACCAGGAACAGATAAGAAAATTGAAACATTTTTTAAAGGTATGGATTTAACACGGAGAAAGTTTGCTTTTGCTGGTAAAGCCTTGTATTTAGTTTGAACTGCAGCTATTATAACTTTTTTTAAAATGTACTTTGGTTACTTTTGGAAAATAATTCCTCTTTTAGAAAACAAATGGCTTTCATTGTTCTGAGGAAAAGGGCCACAATTGTAACTAATACTTCAAGCAAAGAAATGACTAAGTGAATTTGTGACTATACCTATGTTCTTTCTTCAGCTTTCCCTTGCCTAAGAAACCTATGAAAATGATAAATGTAAAGATTGGTCTTAAAGTTGTTTTTTGTATCACCATCATAACTTCGAGCAGTTACAACACATGGCAGTTGCCTAATTACTTGCATATCCACATATCCACACATAATATACCAGTCTAGAATTTACACCATGAAAATAAAATTAATTTGTATTAAAATTCATTTTTAATATGGATGTTATTAAAGTGCAACTATATTTCTGGATATCAATAAAACAGTACACAAAGCATCTCAACTTAACAGGCTTTCAAAAATCTGAAGAATTGTGGAACCTGTCTAACCTACACGAATTCACTTGTCAATAAGCAAAATACCATAAGGCAAAAAACAAAAACAAAAACAAAAAACCAACCAATAACTCCTGGAGTGGTTTTTAAAAAATACGTGTCATTTCTAAATCAATGCAGAAGTGCTTACTTGAAATGCAGAGAGGAGAAACAGAAAAAAGAAATGGATTTATACAAATGAAAGCTGATGAAAAATATAGGTGCAAGCGCACAGCACGAAATGCAGGATAAAAAATAGAAAGCAACAGAGAATTCTAAATGTAATGTTGAATTCCAGAACTCAAGGAGAAATTATGGCATTTCTAGCCTTTCCATGAAATGGGAAAAGGTTTATGATAAAAGGAATTGGTAAACCAAGGGGAAAAGTCTTGAAAAGCCTTCAATTTGATATAACCTACTGGTGAGAGGGATAAGGCTGTAATAAATATTTACAAACGTGCAGGTTATAAATTAATCTGAGGCAACATGCTTTCACTGCATATTCATGACCTATAAATTCATAATCATTCATCCAATTTGCCAGGATGGTTTTTTTTAAAAAAATGTTGATATGGTAGAATACATGAACAATTAAAAAAATGAAGCTGAAATGACCATTAATACTTTTATTAATGGTGTTCATGATAATCTGGACAATTTTTGCACTCTCTTCTTTCTAAAAAGTTGATTGAATAGATGTATGGATTTTTTAATGAGATTCCAGGCTGTTATGGACTAAGCCAATGCAGTGATACAACCCTAAACAGTTTGACTTTACAGCAGGCTTGTAATCCTGCACTTATCATTGGCCCACGAATAGCGAGTCGTGATTGGTTGTTTTCGGCCAGTCTGATTGGCTGTTAAATGGACCCCTCTTATTCGACGCTTGTGGAAGCGGTAAACTCAAATCATTGGTTGTTTTGATAGCAGCCAGCTCTATAAAAGAAGTGCTGCTGCCCGAGTATTTGCTCTGTTCTTATTTTACAATAAAGAGTTGAAGTCACAGTTCGATGTCTCATCTCCGTTCCTTGCGCCCATGCCCAGGATTTAACACTGGCGATGAGGATGGGATGCGGAGACGACAAAGGTGACTAAGTACACATCGAACAAGACAGAGCACGTGGCGAAAGAACGCACGCAACAAACAGCAAGATGACCAGTGGTGCCATACCACCCGCTCCATTCGACCCAGCAACCGAAGACTGGGACTCGTATATAGATCACTTCCAGATGTTCCTGGAGACCAACAATTTAAAAGATGCTATGCCTGGCAAGAAACAAGTGGTGTTCCTGACTCATTGCGGCCCCGCCGTTTTCAAAATGACTAAAGCACTGGCAAAACCGGCGGAAGTGAAGATCATGGATTGGGATACCCTCGCTCCAATCCTCTGGGCCCATTATTCACCCACAGTACCTACACTGATACAAAGACACGAATTTTACCAGAGGGACCAACGGAAGGACGAGAACGTTGGAAACTTCGTAGCTGACCTGCGGAACCGAGGAGGCCTTTGTGGTTTTGCAAACCTCGAGGAAGCCCTGAGAGACCGCATAGTACTGGGATTAAATGTACCACACGTACAGAGTAAACTGATGGCGAAAGGAGACATCAGCCTTACAGATGTCATCGCTGACGCTACTGCCGCAGAAGCAACCAGGAAGTCAGCCGCTCGAATGCGCCGAATGAATGCACCGCTTTGCCAACTGGCCAACAAGAGCCCATTCGCCACTGAGAAACACGCTACCACCACCCACCACAAAGACCTCGAGCCATCCTCAGACAGTGAGGAAGAGGAGGTCAACCGACTCCACTCAGAACGAGAGCAAAGGAACCAGAGACGTCTGCGCCAATGTGCTGGTTGCGGGGCAAACCACCCGCTATCGGACTGCAAATTCCTCGATGCACTCTGCTGTACCTGCGAAAAAAGAGGCCACATCGCGAAAGTCTGCAGAAGCAAGCAAGAGTCCAGTCCCAGCCGAAGGGAGAACAACCTCTGTCGGGAGACAGGCAAACCTCCTGAGAACCGGGACCGTCTGAACCACCAATGGAACAACCACTACTACCACAGAAATCAAGCACCTGCCTTTTCAACGAGATGAGAAGAGGCCCACCAAAACATTATTATCGGCCACGCTTCATCGTTCGATGCAAAAAAGATCCGCATAAGGGTTACCATTGAGAATCGACCTTGCGTGATGGAAGTCGATTTGGGATCATCCCTATCGATGGTATCCTGGAAAACCCTCAAACAACTGATCCCTGCCATCTGCCGCCAGGACCTCAGCACTCAACGAGTCATCCTAAATGACTACCAGAGAAACAGAATTCCAGTTGTCGGCTCCAGCCACGTCCAAGTCTCCTTCAAGGACCGCACAGCGACGCTTCCCCTGACTGTCGTCGATCGTGACCGACCCAGCTTGTTAGGGTTACAATGGTTCGCCCCACTCGGGATTGAACTAGCCGGCATACACCAAACCAGAAGTGACGACTGGGAAGAGGCTCTCATCCAGGAATTCCAGGATGTGTTCACAGGAACATTAGGCAAGTACAAGGGGACCCCTATATCATTTAATCTCAGCCCCGATGTAGCTCCCATTCGGCTTAAGCCTCGTCGGGTACCTTTTGCCTTAAAGCCAAAAATCGATGAGCAGCTAGATAAACTGATAGCCCAGGGCATATTGGAACTGATTGACCATGCCCGCTGGGGAACTCCGAGAGTAATGCCCATGAAGCCAGATTGTTCGTTAAGAATTTGTGGGGATTACCGGGCCACCCTAAATCATGCTCTTCAACAGAGTGCTTACCCAGTACCAGTGGTTCAACACCTTCNGAAAAATATTGGCGAAATTGGACTTAGCTCAGGCGTACCAGCAACTACCTGTAGATGCGACAACTGCAGAAGCCCAAACAATAGTTACACATAGAGGCACCTTCAAGTGCAATAGACTCCAATTCGGAGTAAGCGTGGCGCCTGGCATTCTCCAAAGTTTAATGGAGAGACTATTACAAGGCATAAAAGGCATCGTGCCTTATTTTGACGACATCCTAATAGCTGCCCCCACTAAAGAGTCATTAGTACAATGACTCAGACAAGTTCTTCAGAAATTTAAAAACGCTGGTCTGAAGGTAAAAAGGGACAAGTGTCAACTTTGTACGGAGAGAGTGGAGTTCCTNCGCCTGGCATTCTCCAAAGTTTAATGGAGAGACTATTACAAGGCATAAAAGGCATCGTGCCTTATTTTGACGACATCCTAATAGCTGCCCCCACTAAAGAGTTATTAGTACAACGACTCAGAAAAGTNGGCTTCCTGGGTCTGGGGATGGCGTGAAGAGAGGGCATTCCAAGAGGTAAAAGACCTCTTAACCTCCGATGCTGTATTAATGCAATACAACGAGACTCTAGCTTTGACGGTTATCTTTGACGCCTCACCATTTGGAGTGGGAGCCATTTTAAGCCATGTCCTACCAAATGGGTATGAGGCACCTATTGTGTTCTTTTCAAGAACTTTGTCTAAGACCGAAAGGAACTATAGTCAACTTGATAAAGAGGCTCTCGCTATTGTATCTGCAATTAAATGTTTCCATGAATACATGTATGGGAGACCCTTTGCCATAATTACAGACCACAAGACGCTACTTGGTATTTTGGTGGGAAACAAACCAACTCCCCATATCTTATCACCAAGAATGACACGTTGGTCAGAATTTTTAGCTGCCTATGATTACCGATTGCATCACCGCCAGGGAAAAACCATTCCCCACGCTGATGCTTTGAGCCGCTCTCCACTACCAGACATCATAGAGGACCCTGCTCCAACCTTAGCCGTATTGCAAATCGAAACCCTCAAATCACCACCACTGACTGCTTGAGACATTGCCTTCCAAACAAAAAAGGACCCTGTTTTGGCATGAGTCCTCAGCTGGGTGGAACGGGGTTGGCCGGTCAGCAAAACCAATGATATGTTCAAGCCATTTAAGAATTGTCAAACAGAGCTATTCTCCCAAAAAGGCTGCATAGTGTGGGGAGACAGAATCACAATCCCTGAGAAATTGCAACATAGGGTATTAAAAATGTTCTACGATGGACATCCAGGCATCGTGCGGATGAAGGCATTGGCCAGGAGTTACGCATGGTGGCCTGGGTTAGACAAACAGATAGAGACCTGGGTAGCAAAGTGCAGCAAATGCGAGGAGACTCGTTCTACTCCTCCAAAAACTCCCCCAACTCGTTGGGAAACATCTCAAGGCCCTTGGTCCCATNTTCTACTCCTCCAAAAACTCCCCCAACCCAGTGGGGAACACCTCGAGGTCTTTGGTCCTGTATCCACATCGATTTTGCGGGACCCACAAGAGGACACACTTTCCTCCTAACAGTGGATGCCTATTCAAACTGGCTCGAAGATGAAAAGTACCACCACAGAGGCAGTCACTAAAAAGCTGAATAAGCTATTCACTACCCATGGATTTCCGGATGTCCTGGTCTCCGATAATGGCCCCCAATTCACTGCCCTGCCATTCAAACAGTACCTGGCAGATCGGGGCATCCGCCATGCCTTAACATCGCCAGCTCACCCTGTGGCCAATGGTAGGGCTGAGCGAATCGTTCAATTTGTTAAAAAAAACCTTGCACAAAATGGACCACGTCGACATTGACGACAGAATAAACCGGATGCTTCTCCTCCAGCACATAACCCCAAACAGTACCACGAACAAAACCCCAGCTGAACTCCTGATGGGCCGGAAACTTTNCTTCTCGGGCAACCCATTGTGGGTCCCCACTACCATAACGCAACTTACGGGACCCCGGTCCTATCGCCTACAAACTGCAGATGGTAAGATGTGGAAACGCCACATAGACCAACTCCATTCCAGATTAGCACCTAGTCCTATCTCAGCCCCGGAACCTCTAGCTGGGTGGGGGGAGGAACATTGAGGAGGCCGAAGAAGAAATAACAATTGAAACCCAACAGTCTACACAACCAACCAGGGGATACTCACTGTCAGAAGGAGAACCGAGCCAGGGAGTGGCCTCGCTGCGATGGAAACAGATCCAGGGAATCCGGAAGACAGCACTGGCGTAAGCAGGGAAAGCAGCCCAGGGCCACGATTTTCGCCATCCAACCCATCTAGGAGCCCGCCGGAACCAGAACCAGGACAGAAACAGGTGGAACAGCGCAGGTCAAGCAGACAGGTGAAGCGACCTGACTACTTCCGAGAATATGTCACCCCATCCCTCAGATGGATCCTAGGGGGGAGGGGTGTTATGGACTAAGCCAACGCAGTGATACAACCCTAAACAGCTTGACTTTACAGCAGGCTTGTCATACTGCACTTATCATTGGCCCGTGAATAGCGAGTTGTGATTGGTCGTTTTTGGCCAGTCTGATTGGCTGTTAAACGGGCCCCTCTTATTGGACGCTTGTGGAAGCAGTAAACTCAAATCATTGGTTGTTTTGACAGCAGCCAGCTCTATAAAAGAGCTGCTGCTGCCCGAGTATTTGCTCTGTTCTTATTTTATAATAAAGAGTTGAAGTCACCGTTCGATGTCTCGTCTCCGTTCCTTGCGCCCATGCTCAGGACTTAACACAGGCCACTCTCTCTCTCTGTCTCTCTCTCTCTCTTTTTCAGTGAACATGTTCTGGGATTTTGTCATGTTCTGAGAAACACATATTGAAACTGTTTTGATAGTGATGTTTCCTTCTGAGGTATTCCTTACTTCTTCTGTATTTGTATTAGACCCCCCCGCCCCAAAATCTCACAGATAGGAAAGACGTCCAGAATATAAACCAACAGCTGTTTGCTCCTTACTAGCACTGATGCTATTACCGAGTTATGGTAACGAAACATCTGCAAGAAAACAATCAAGCTCAAGAGAGCACCAAGGACCCGCTCAGTAGACCACATTGCATCATACTGGTTAAGGTCTTGGGCTGTTGAAGCAAAGTTACCCAATTTCAAAACCACTTTCAACCATCAAAAGTTACTGGATGATTTTGGGACAGTCATTTTCCTTCAGCCTGTTGTTATGGTGACCAAAAAAAAAAAAAAAAGGAAAGGCTGTATGTGCTGCCTTTGGCTTCTGGAGGAAAGATGAGCTATACATTTTATACAAATAAATAAATGACAATGAGGATATCACTCAACCTCTATGGTAATAATGATGAAGATGTTTGCCATAGCAAACTAATGATCCTTTGTAATTCCATAAAGCCCATCATTTGCATAAGATTAAAGAGGAGGTATATACCACATGGCAACTCCTGATTTTTTTTCTTTTCTTTTTAGCACGTAGTTCAAATATATATCTGGCTCTTTGCCCAAAGCTAAATGATTTTGGAACCTTTCTCTTCTCTAGAGTATTTCTGGACACATGGGAGATCTGAATTGGAATGATTAGTGTTCATAAAAAGCAAAGTGTCTTGGATTTTGCCAATTCCTAAACAATTGGTTTGAATGTTAATTTAATTCATGGATGTATGAATTATCCTTATCTACAATCCATACTCTTTGTTGGGAAAAAGAATAGGCTGGGGAAAATGTCACCTTACAAATTTCTCTAGAGGCTTTTTCAAAATGATTATTTATTTTTTGACATGCATTTTTTTCTGCTTATGTAGCTTTCCTGACTCTGCATGATATATCAAACTATTCAAACCTCTCTACATCTCCCTAGAGATTTCTGGAGAATGCTACCACAATTACTCTTCAACATGGTTGGCTGTGCGCCTGTATCAAATATAACAGGACTTTCACGGTTTTGGTTGTTCTGTTTAGATTTATTTATTTATAGCTTTCATCAAGCACAACTTTTGTTTTGAACAATGTCCTTGGAAGCAGTTAGTTTCTTGCTTGGAAAAAATGATGCTTTCTCATTGGTGGCCATATTTATCAAGGTCTTTCTGGTATCTAAAAATTTTCATGACTCTATGAATTATCTGAGTGGTAATTCTCTTGAAGGATCATGTATTAAGGTGACAGATATCAGACCAGGATATCCTAGGCTGTAGGACAACTCATGTCCTCTTGGGTACTACTTCAATTGTCTTCTAAATGTCACCAAGAAGTAATTTTTACTGATACACAGGTAGTTCTCAACTTATGGCAGAAATGGAGCCTGCCTATTTATCAAAGACTATGGAAAGACTATGGACTTTGGAAATCAAAGACTATGTTAAATGAAGCACCATTCATTAAATGAATGTGTGGGTCATTACATAGAGTATGGAGTCACTCAGGGGTGGGAGAAACTGAGGGAGGCCTAGTGCAGGTCCAGGCACTCCCAGGAGGCCTTTCTCACCCTGTAAAATATCCCAAGCTCTGCTTCCTGCCCTTGGTTTTTTCAAAGTCCTATGGACCTCCTCCATATGCAACCCCATCACTGTTCACTTACTTACCTTTTGACGAGCTCAGGAAGTCAGCATAGAGAAGGCCATTCCCTGGGTGGTCCACATGGAACAATCAAGAAGAAATCTGGTCACTTTTGCTTCCATTGCAATCCTTTCCTGTCCAGCCAAGCATAAATTACTATGATTTCTTCTTAGCTCTGCCACCGCTAATTTTACGCTAGTGGCACTGAGAAGAAATTGCACCTCTTTTGGTTCCTTGCAAGCCTTTCTGCCCCAGCCAGCATAAACCGGTAATTATTTACTCTGGCTGGAAAAGGAAGGATTGCCATGGAAGCAAAAGAAATGAGATTTCTTCTTTCCTGTACCAGCATAAGACTAGTGTCAAGCTACTGCTGGAGGCGCTAAGAAGAAATTATGCCTATTTTGATTGGTGCAAGCATTTCCTTGATTGCTAATATTTCAATTTTAATCTTTAGTAAGAAATAAGTGAACAGCACAGCACAGAATAACCAAGTTGGAAGGATGGCATGTTTCACAGTGTCTAGAAGTGTCTTGATTCATATTTAGAAGCAACATTATTTAGAGCTTTCCTCATATGCCTGAACCCACATTCCAAATTTATGAAAGAATATGGAGCAAGGAAACATTTCCAGGAGTTAAAATTGAACTTATTTAGGATCGTCTGGCATTCTGGATTTTGGCTGCATGAGTGAATTTGAGGAAGGGTGTTTGTTTGTTTGCTTGTTTGCTCATTTTAAATTTGTCATTTTCCTGACCTTCACATATTAAACATACAAAATGAGAGAGAGAGAGAGAAAACCAAGAACTACCAAACCCCGCCTAGCATATAGCATATAATCACCACTGTAGTGATTGAAAAGTTTCAGGGTTCTCTACTAGACCCATTTTCCTGCATCAAACTTTGTTGTTTTTATTATTAATAAGATTCTTGTGGATATCAAAACTCAGGTTCTGTTTATCTTGTTTCTTTCACAATCAACCTCCTGCAAAGAAACAAAAATGACTTTGTTAAGTTTGAAGCATGGGCAAGAAAGAATGGAGACGAGCCGGTAAAACGGTGAACTTCAACTCTTTATTTACATGGTGTGACAGCTCAAACTGGATGGCTGTGATAGCCTTCCTTATATTGGCAACCCAATAACTATTTAACCAATAACAACCCAGGAGCGCCAGCTCCATTAACCAATACGAATGCTCCGTCAATGGCCAATCAGATTCCCCTGAACGGGCCAATCAGATCCTGCCATTAACAGCCAATCAGAAGTGCAGAACCCTGCACTTAGCTCCAAGCTCAAGATAACTTCATTTAAACTTTATGCATTCACAACACCCCTTCCCCCTGGCTTCTGTTTACAGGGCGCGGTCACATAGTCCTTAAGGTAGGACGGTTGCTTTATTAGTCTGTTTGATTTTCGCTGCGCGTTTTGCATTTGGCTGCAATCTCGCTGAGGTAGATCGTTGTTTGGTGAAGGGGTTGCCTCTGGTTCAGAGTTCGCTTTTCTGTTGTCACGAATAACTTCAGCAACTCCCTGAGGTGGACTTACTCCCATCCCTGGTTCCAGTTCCCGTGTCTCTATTCCGCTATCGTTCCCTTCGAACGGGTTTTCCTCTAGTTGAAATTTGTCTTCTTCTGTATCTCCCCCCCTCAGTTTGGTCATAAGGGAGTTCAGAAGTGCCTGACCGGAGCCGTGATCGTAATTGATCGATATGGCGCTTCCATAGTCTATCGTCAGGNGTGAGATGTGATGTGCTGTAGAAAAAGGATTCAGTTGATTTTCTCATCGATGTTGTCGTATTCTAATTTCTGCAAAGTTTTCTTAACGAATTGGACCATGCGCTCAGCCCTGCCATTGGTCGCCGGGTGCGCAGGCGAAGTGAGCGCATGTCGGATACCGTGGTCAGCCAGGTATTGCTTGAAAGACAGCGCAGTAAATTGGGGCCCGTTGTCGGATACCAGAACGTCCGGTAATCCGTGGGTTGCAAACAGTCTTTCCAATCTCTTGATGACCGCTTCTGTAGTCATGTTCGTCATGCGGTGAATCTCGAGCCAATTCGAGTAGGCGTCGACAGTTAGTAAAAAGGTGTGGCCTTTGGTCGGCCCAGCAAAGTTCAGGTGAATACGGGATCAGGCTCCCTGTGGTGTCTCCCATTCGGTTGGGATTGCCTTTGGTGGGGCATTGCTCACTTCTTGGCATTGATGACAAGCTTTGACCCAAGTCTCGATTTGCTTGTCGATGC